>VYZR01006523.1:34809-53253 GCA_013400675.1 Oxylabes madagascariensis
ATTAGTGGATAATCACCCTTTCCTTGTTACACATACATCCTTTTTACAGGTTTCTCAGTTCTAGGAAAGTGAAAGCACATTCCTGAGAACGCAAAAAAACCCCTGTAGTATGAAAAAGCAAAAAGGCTTAGCATCCTGTTGTACAACAGATTTGAGGCTAGAGGCTGAGATATCTTTTCATGAAAGATTATACCTGCTATGAGAAAAAATTACCAAAAAACCCCCCAGTATAACAGAAATGCCACAACTCAGGCTTGGAGTCCTAGTCTCAGTTTGAACTCTATCTAATCTCAGTTTATGTGACATAACTAAAGGTTTTGTCAGACTGTTCAGGAAGTCTGAATATTTCTCACATACTTACCTATGAAAATAACATTTTAGAAGTTTTCATCAAAACAGGAAGACAGAGCGATGCAACAGAAAAAGCACTGAGGGACTTACTTTGTTGGATGACCTGGAACAAACAACTTCATCTTTCTGTGCTTAACTTCCACATCTGTAAAAAGAAGATAATGAGACTGAACTCCTCTGCAAATAAACTTTTTTTGTTCTCTTATCAGGGAGTTGAAACAACGATGGAAGGAAACTCTTGGTAGAGTTGTAATATAGTTCACTGGTAAAAAGCCAATTCAATTATGAGATTTCTTGGGTTTATGGGATTGTTTTCATTCTCAAACTTTGCAAAACAGTTCAAAGTGGAAAAGAAATCAGCCCATGCTGGCCAAGACTCCAGAGCCCGTGAAGTGATCTGAGCACAGTTGAGCAACACTGGACAGAATGTTTAGCCAATTACCTCCCTCCACAGATTCCAAGGCAAGTTTTATTTCAGTAAAAAGAAATTCTAGAAAATGTAGCATCTCACTCCCAGATCTTAAGAGTGAGAACTTCTGAACATGAAAAACAGATGGAATTTAGTCAGCAACACCTCAAAGATAAAACACAACTTTTCCACAGTTCTGGAGAGACTCTACAGAAGAACTTAAAAGTGTTAAGAAGTGCAGAAAAATAACACAGCCTGGGCTGAAAAAGGAAGGACAAAAACTTGAAGGGAATATGAAGAGNCTTGAGCTTGCTGACTTGTTTTGTTAGAACTTTCATCAGCCCAAGAGAACAGCATTAGTGCTAAAAGTTTTGTATTTCCAATAAGTAAATAGTTTGAAGCATGAGAGACTGAGGAAAAAACTGATTCAGCATGCCAAAACTAATTTAATTATCATCTGGCTTTTCTAGTTATTCTTCTTTTTGATTTCTTTGCCCTGAATCTTAGCCTAAATTCTTCTTAGGCAAGTTGTGCTACTCTAACAAGACCTAACTGGTCTGATTCACAGATGACAGAGTGCAAAGCCTGTCATCAACCAAATTTGTTTTGATTTCCCTTTGTGGGAAAAAAAAAATCCCTTTCAGCTCCAGGATTTAATGGCTTAAGAAGTGGCCATTCTGGGTGTCAGCAGCAGTATCTGTGGTCACCCCAGAANAGAAATCAGCCCATGCTGGCCAAGACTCTAGAGCCCGTGAAGTGATCTGAGCACTGTTGAGCAACACTGGACAGAATGTTTAGCCAATTACCTCCCTCCACAGATTCCAAGGCAAGTTTTATTTCAGTAAAAAGAAATTCTAGAAAATGTAGCATCTCACTCCCAGATCTTAAGAGTGAGAACTTCTGAACATGAAAAACAGATGGAATTTAGTCAGCAACACCTCAAAGATAAAACACAACTTTTCCACAGTTCTGGAGAGACTCTACAGAAGAACTTAAAAGTGTTAAGAAGTGCAGAAAAATAACACAGCCTGGGCTGAAAAAGGAAGGACAAAAACTTGAAGGGAATATGAAGAGAGCATGAGAATACTACTCTGTATGCTCAGTGCTGCAACTCCTTGCTAAGACAAAACAACTCTCAGCAAGATCCTTAGATCTGTGAATTCTCCAGGCACTATATGTCAAACAACTGGCTCCTTCCTCATATTCCTGCAGATTTTAGGGCTACATCACACATGCTCATAATTCCAGCTTACTACTTGTTTCCTGCTTCATTAGCATGGGTTAATATATTTAGCTGGTCTGTAGATCTTATCTGTGTCTTGTGTATGGGAAAAGGGAGAGAACCTGCTTATTGTAATGCATTAGGTTTGCTCTCAGCTCTGNGATTTAATGGCTTAAGAAGTGGCCATTCTGGGTGTCAGCAGCAGTATCTGTGGTCACCCCAGAATTCTCAGCCACTGGGTATCTTCAAGGCTTAGGGAGTCACGCAGCTGTGTTCCAAGTGTCACTCCATATCCATGCACCCTGATACAACACACTGTCACTAATACTTCATACAAGCCTCCTTACCAACAGATTTGAGTATTTTAGGATGGCTTTTCACACATAATCTCTTGGGTTCTTCCCCTAAATCAATACTTGCTGAATCAACTCACTGGTCTGACTAGCTAAGGAAACTTCAGGAAACAGCATTAAAAGCTAAGCAATATTCCCTCTGTACAGCCTGGCAAAGCCTACAAGTTCTGACACCTAGACTGAAGTGTCCCCATGCCGATGTCTTCATCTGCATGCAAATTCCTCCTTTAGTCGATACAGAACTACTCAATACCGTTGATGAAGCAAAGAGCTCTTCAGATGTTCAGAACACACTGATCTATCTGCCTTGAGGTGGCCTGAACAGCTTGCAGTGCAACCATGAGCAGGGCTCAGCTTGCCAACCCGTGATCAGAGACAGCTGGGGTAGACTGAGATATCAACAACTTCCCCAGGAGATTTCAGACAGAACAGGCTTTTTAGGATACCACGAGCTTCTTGGAGCAGGAGGCCAGGTAGAAAACTCCTCAGTGCCAAAATTGGCACTTGATGCCTGCATTTATGTAACTAAATCCCACATTAATTCTCTGCTGAGTGTAAGGGGAGCTTAGACATCTGGTTCACATGGAGACACCTACACACCGAAAACCAAATTTAGGTGCCTTAATCTGTTGGCTGAATCCAACCCTTACTTGGAGATTTCCTCAGCTGGCAGCTGCATTATCATTAAGCTTAAGAGGCTTCAATGGACATTTTTCTCATTTCCATTTCTAATCCTCTCATGAGAACATTTATACTTTTGGCCTCTCCAATACACTTGCAGCAATTTACAACTGTAACTCTAGAGAAAATATACTTTCTTTTGTTTATTTTAAATTTATTGGCAGGAAATTTCACTCAGGACATCTAAATCTTACGCTGTAAGAAACACAGGATTCACTTTCTCTATTACAATAGATTTTTTGACCACTATCACATTCCTTCATGGTCTTTTTCCAAATTAAACCATTCAAGTGTATTCAATAACTTTTTTTTTTTTTTTTTTTNTTTTTTTTTTTTTAAGGAAGCAATTCCACATCTCCAAACGGTTCGTTTTTCTCTGAACCTTTCTCGGTGCTTTAGGGAGAATTCCACACAGTATTCAAGATGTGCAAGCATTTTTGATTTTACAAATCTTCCCATCTTGTTTTCTGTATTCCAGTCTTAATGGACTGAACATCCTTCTTGCCTTTTCACCTGTTCCAAAGCACAGAATTGATGCCTTCAGTAAATGAGCCACAAGAGCTCCACAGATTCTTTCCTGAGTGCTTCTAATAAATTTAAGGGTATGTGGGATTACCTTGTTTTACGTGCTTTCCCTTGGTGGTGGATAAGTCTCTCCTATTCAGACATCTGTTTTTGCAAAGCTATTTAGAATATATTACCTTTGAGATCTCCACCCACTGTCAAATTTGGTACATATGGCCCAAGATTTCAGAGGTACTTGAGAAGAGACAGCAGAACAGATCAACCCATACGCATATCTGAGTTGTCATTTGACCTTATTTCCTTGGGAAAGCAGGCAAAAAACCACACATCAAGTGGTCTTCAGCAAAAGTAACAATAGGAAGGAAGAGGTTTGAGAGCAACCAGACAAATGTCCTGCTTCCTCAAACAGTCTAAATAAACTCTCTAGCACTTACAAGAGCTTTTCTATGTCACTCAAAACCAGGATCACATAGAAATCCTGCAAGGGGATGTGCAGACTGACTTCAGTCATAGACAGCCCACAGGCAAACAAT
The DNA here is from genome assembly GCA_013400675.1 of Oxylabes madagascariensis. Classification (NCBI taxonomy): domain Eukaryota; kingdom Metazoa; phylum Chordata; class Aves; order Passeriformes; family Timaliidae; genus Oxylabes; species Oxylabes madagascariensis. The sequence continues at coordinate 38,884 of VYZR01006523.1, forward strand.
TGTAATAGGAAACCACTGAAACAAATGCAAGTCCTCCCAGTTATTGAAAGAATACTTGGAGTTTCCTCCAGTCTTCTCTGTCACAGCTGGTCAACAAGCACTACACATCCACTGGAGAAATTTGTTCTGAACAATTTGGATTTGGAAAAATAATACATATTAATTCTGTTTTGGGGACATTTGCCTCCTTTTTCACAAAGTAGATGCATCAATCTAAGAAAAGAGACAGGATTTAAAGAACATCTTTTGTAGCTGACTGTCCTTTTCTCTTGTGTAATTTCTGTGTGCAAGACATGTCAACAACAGAAATGAAATTTCAGTGTTTAAGTACATATGGAGCCCAAATTTTGACCCCAACCCACACTGACACAGGATTACTTAGGGTTACACCTTTTTGCCAGGACTTTTATATGAGTTCTTGCCTCTTGCTGTGAGCACAAAGGAAGCGGGTCAATTAGTTAACACTAAGGAGTTATCACAGATCTTATTAAGCAATTGGGCTGGACAGATTACCATTATCAGGAATTTTGAGAAGTGAAACATGTCTCAAAGATCTTACAGTAAATGACACTAAAAAGTGCAGGTTCATTAATTCTGTTAATAAAATGATAATCCAAGCACCAGGGAAATTCACATCAATAAGAATTGAAAGAGATTAAATAGCTGGAATTACAAGGTGGGCAACAACTGGCCAGATTAGGACTTCCAGGATAAGAAGAGATAATGGTTCCGCAGAAAATAGATAGCATGTATGCTGAGGTTGCTTTTACCTAAAAGAGCTTAGCACACACTTGCAGTCCTTGGGCTAAATTATTATGAAAGAGAGATCAAAGCTGCATGTTAGCCATTATGAAGCAGGAATTTTGAAAAGCTGTCTGATGGGGGGCTGGCTGTGTGGCTATCTCACTTAACTGCACCTTGCTTTCATCCTGACCCCTGCCACCTCCTTGCCATCCACCTAGTAACCCCTCCACAGGCTGTAACTCCCTTTTCTCTCACTGCAGCTTCTGATTATGGATTTGCCTTTTTGCCCTCTGTACTCTAATGCTGCAGTTTCAGCTCTTTGACAGGTTCTGGGTTCTGCTCTATTTTTGTAATTATAAAGCACCTTGCCATAATCTCTGGATATTGGGGGCAATATCCACCAAAGAATGGGCTTGGATGTGCCAACCCAATTTAATTTCCACTTCAATAAAATAAAATCTGCAATCTTCAAAGTGTGACTCAGGAGCTCAAGTTCTGTAAACTGGGTATTTATAAAATAAGATCCCAGCCTTGACTATGCCGTGCAAATCTGACAATGAGTTTGTTCCTAAACCTCACCAGGGTTTACAAAACCAACATGACTTCCAGTTTCACCCCTTTGCCTGGAGAAACGACACCTGCCAAGTCAGTCCTGCACAAAGATGGATCTGTGGTGTGGTGGGTTTAGCAAGCCAGTGGTTTGACCCTTTACTCTGGATATCAAAGATCTGAGGTTTCAGCGTGACTCCCCATCTGTGAGGATGTAAATCTGGTCGCTATGAAAGCACATTAACTGCCAATCTCAGGTTATTTCGGTGTCGTTGTAGTAGATTTTCCTCTGCTATTTTCCTCTTCCAGCTGAAGAAACCACCCCCTCATATTCCTCACAGCAACTCAAACTATAGGGTGAGGGATCCATGGCTGGTCAGCCCAGACATCCTCCATCAACCTGACCTCCATGCTTTTTTTCCCCTTCAAAGCCCCTGGACAAGCACAAGGACTGGAGTATCTCTTTTATGAGGGGAGATTGCCGGAACTGGTCCTGTTCAGTCTAAAGGCTGAGAAGGGATCTCATTAATACATGTAAGTATCTCAGAGGTGGGTGCCACGAAGATGGTGCTGGACTCTTTTTGGTGATAGCCAGCAACAGGACAAGGAGCAATGGCCATAAATTACAACACACGAAGTTTCACTTGAAGATGAGTAAGACTTTCTTTACACTGAGGGTGGCAGAGCACGGCAACAGCTACCCAGGGAGGTCGTGGAGTCTCCCATCTCTGGATCCAAATCCACCTGGACACATTCCTGTGTCACCTGCTCCATGTGAACCTGCCTCGGCAGGGTTGGGCTGGATGGGATCTCCGGAGATCCCTTCCAACCCAAGCAATTCTGTGACTCTGTACTTCCATGGGGCCAGTTAAGGCCGAAAAGCCCGAAACTAATACCTCGAGGAGCCGGAAAAGGCTTTAATCGACACAGAGAGCTGCCAGACACCGTGTAAAGCCAGTGGGATGAGCAGAGACATACACAGCAAATCTGAGGGGAGGAGGGGAGTGAAAGCCGCACGTCCACGGCCCTGCACTCCTGACTCCCCTCACAGCTCTGCAAAAGGGACGCAGGACACAGCCCCACGGCTCTGCCCCTCAGGGCTCGCCATGTTCTCCCCCTGCCCCTGCCCCAGGCCCGCCTGTCATGGCGGCGGAGGAGGAGGAGGAGGAAGAGGAGGAGAATGGGGAGGGGAAGGAGGAGGAGGCAGCGGTCACATGGCGCCAGCGCCGCCACAGCGGGCGCGGGGCGGGCGAAGGGGCGATGCCGCCGCCGCGGTGAGTGCGGGGCTGTGCGGGACACGGGCCGCGGCGGCGGCGTGAGGGCAGGCGGCGCCGGCGGGGGAGCCGGCGCCGGGGTGAGGGGCAGCCCGGGGGTGCGGGTCGGGCTCGGCGGCGGCAGCGGGCTCTCTGCACACACAGCGGTGCTCGGTCGTAGGTTGGACTCGATGATCTCAGAGGTCTTTTCCAGCCCAATTGATTGTGCGGTTCTGTTTTCCCGCCTGCCCTGAGGCGGGGATTCCTGAGCCTCGGGTCTGGTTCGGGTCTCGGTCGAGGTGACAGCGGGAGGCTGCCCCCGCCGGGTCCCCGCCTGACCTGGCCCCTTGCTGAGGGCTCCTCGTTTAACCTGGCCCCAGGGAAAGCTGCAGCGGGTTGTGCTACACAGGATGGGAGATAACTGTTTCTTACAGTCTTTAAAATGCATGTGAAGGAGCAGCAGCAGCAGCAGCAGCAGCAGCAGCAGCAGCAGCAGCAGCAGCAGCAGCAGCAGCCCGTCTATAGGTAGACTGAAACTCTGCAAATCTGACCCGAAATGTGAGGCTCGGTACGTGCTGGTGTTGCTGGCGCTGCTCCGTTCATTGATTCGTTTGTAGGGCGAGGTCAGGCGTTGCTTTTTGGAGCGCTGTGTGACCCCGTGAAGTATTAAAGCTTTCTTTTCTTTATGGCTGGGAAATTTATTCTAAAACCGTTTCTTCCTCCTTCCCCTCTTCCCCTCCTCCTGCCCTCCCGTCCTACGCTTCCCCCTTGTTCTTCAGTATATACTTATATGCAACACTGAGGCTTCTCTCTTCCTTTTAGCAAATATGTATTATTCTTCGTGGCTGGTCTCCAGCTCTTCTAGTCAGCTCATTATTGCCATGTGGTATTTTTCTTTTTGTGTGTGTGTGTTAAAGCTTATAAGGAAAGCTGCAGGAGAACACGCTGAAGCAAATGGACTGTCTCAAAGTTACTTGCAAGGCAGAAGAAAGGTTCTCTGGTCCCTTGCTTACAAGAAAACAGATGGATCTGAATAAGCCACTAAAAGCCCTGTGCTGCTGGCAGTGGGGGGGCTTAGCAGGTCAGAATTCCCTGCTGTAATGTGGTACTGGAAGCAAACACTGTGTTTAGAATCCACCTTTCCAGACAGCTGTTTCACCTTTGTTCACTTTGTCACAGGTGTCAGCCTTAACACTGCTGTTGAAAGTAATTAGAACACTGATGCTCTCTATTACGGCATCCTTGCCAAGCTGGATCCTGAGTTGTTTTTAGTATCAGTTGCAGGGCAGCTGCAGTAGACCCTACAGGACTTCATTATGTAATTAAGGAACAGCCCCTACTCTTCCAAAGAAAAAAATAAAATCTTATGACCTGGCTTTGTTGCTGTTTTGTAAACAATCAGGGTTTTCTCCCTTTGGTCCAGAGTATTTGGACCATTGCTTTCTGTTCAAAGGAAGGGTGAAATCTCTCAGTGCCAGCACAGTAATTGTGCGGGTGGGCAGAGTTGTTAGCACTCTGCTAACATGCTTTGTTTTTCCCTGGAAAATGTATTTCAACATAAGATCAAACCCCTTCTCTTCTTAGAAAGAGTAATCTGGTGGTCTGTAAGTTATATTAAGTATTCTTGCATGCTTTATGAGCTAGGATCTGCTTTTTTTTTTTTTTCCTTTCCTATGGATGTCATCTTAACAGGAAACTATTCCTGGGTATCTCTGATTAGCTTAAGGTGATCCAAGTGCAGGCTGTGCCCAGGAAAGGATTGTACCAACCTCTTCCTGCCAGTATGTTTCTGCCACGCTACCCCATGGAGAACCTCTAAATATGTGAAATAGTCCAGCTGGGATTCCTAGGCCTCATTTTAGAACAGCTTAAATGTCCAGGTGGTTCCAGATAAGAGGCTTTTGATTAACAAGCAATTGGCCTCCCCCGGTAGAACAGTCTCTGAAGAACTGCATGCCTTCTGCATAAGCTTTTCCTCATCTCTGGGTAAGATAAGCTCCTGCAGAGTTTTAGGAGCTCTTCTGCAGCAGGGAAGGAAAGAAATAACAGTGCAGCTCTAATGAGCCTTCGTCTCCCAGCCTCAGATGAGGATGCCAGCAGGCAAAGTGGCATTTGTTCTCCTGGAAGAGAGTCTGACTGCAGATTTCAGGGCCTGTGGCCTGTCTTCTACTGTCTAATCACATCCTGAGAGGATGCAAATCAATACTGCATTATGCACAGGAGAGAGTTCCTGAAAAGCTTCTGTGTGACTGTAGTTTATAAGAATGGGTGACTGTGATCATTTTCATGGTGATGTAAAATAACAGTCGGTGTGATTGAAGAACTTCATGTGGCAGAAAGCCTGGAAACAGCAGGGCAAGGGGAATGAAGATAAAATATTGGTATTTTGAAAATTTATCTACAAAAAATAGGCTTCCTCACAGTAAGTGATGGAAACCCCAAGTTTTTAATGGTAGGTATAGGGCATGTATGTGGTGTGGGGTCACATGGGTGAGGTTGGAAGTGTCTGAGCAGATAGTAAAGGTGGGGATTTTGGATCTTCCAGTGAGAAAGAATAGGGTACTGGAGGGTGAAAAGAACAGAGGCAGGATGATTCTTTGGTTACATTCCTTGAAGGTCCTGTAGAATGGCTGCGGTGTGAGCAGCCAGCAGGCTGAGTTTGGCAGTGTGACAGCTGTGTGTTGACAACTTGAAGCAGAGAAGTAAAAGGAGACTTGCACTGAAGGGAAAAAGTAAAACTTCCAAGATTACAGTAATTCCTTTCTGTGACTGTTTGTCAACTTCCTAAAGAGTTCCATCTGCCTGGTAAATGATACTGCAGATACAGGTATCCCCAAAATCAAGCACTTTCCTTGCCATTCATTTTGGAGAGATGTAGAAGTATGTTCTTGTATTTCAAGTGCAGAAATGAATTTGCTTTTTCTTTCTCAAAAAGTATTACAGAGGTGAAATCTGTTTCAATCCCTGTTAGAACGTGGGAGGCAGATAAATTGTCTTCTTATCTAAGGTTTCCTTTCAAAACATATGGTGGTTTATGGAGATGAAAGCATTTGCTGTTGCAGCTACTGTGTTAATGTACAAAGTGGTGTCAGTGGTAAGGTCTCGGCTGTTCAAGCAGGGCTTTGCAGCCTGAGTAAAAGCATTTGTTCAGCTCTCTTTGTGGAAGAGTCAATAGTATGCACCACATCCTTCAGCCACGTTCTGGCGTGTTTCTCATGTGAGTCAGCATTGTGAAAGAATTAGTGTAAATACTCTGTTTGAAAACTCTAAAAACTAGAAATATACTGCAGCAAAAAAGGTGGAAAATTAGGAAACTGACTGTACTCTTTCATTCAAAAACTGACTTCAAGTATACTAAATTTCTAGTATATTTCTAGTAAATTTCTTGTAAATTTACTATTTTGTTGTAGGAACCTCTGAACTTATTCCCTGAGATGTGAAAATATGCTAAATCTGTAGATTAAATAACTGATGGTGTTACTGAAAGGTAGAGTGGGGAGTGAAGTACCTGTAAACTTGTGTTGTATCTCAGCCCTTGTGCAGTCTGGCTTGGCAGCCTGATCCTCTGCATGTTTGAAACTGGAACAGAGCGCTCGGGGGTGAATCAGCGTTTCCACTGTTGACGTGGATTAAAGACCCCTGGTGCAGGAACCTCAGGATTTGGTGCTGCCTGCTCTGTGCTTTAGAGGGTGAGCAAGAAGTTGTTGTGCAGGCAAGGGAGGAGTCCAGAGCTGCTACCCCATAGTGCTCACAGGTCTTTGATGTCTTTGTGGCTCGAAATTCAGCTGGGAGCAGGTGAGATCTTGTGGTTTTCTGTCTCATGGCAGTAGTGGCATTGCAAGTTCTGCATTTCTGAGACTGAAGTTGGCTGTGACTGACAAGTTCTACCTTACCAGCTCTGCTACAGAGACTGTTCACATTTGTACTCCAGCCTCTGCTGCCATGGAGCAGGACAAAAGTAACTCCTCTTGCTGTTCAAGAGGGAAGGAATATGTGCATGAGTGGCTGTTTGGGGGGTAGCTGCCTACCTGCAATAACTTTTTGTCATTCCCATGACTTCAGCTGTGGAGACACTGCACTATTTAAGAAGTCAGATTTTAAATTGACGGGCTAAGCTAATAAACTTGCAGAGGCATGCTGAAAGGAAGGTACCTCAGTGAAGGATTGCTATGTGCCAGACTGATTTAAGCAAATACTTAATGAATGTTAGAGGCATGTTCAGGGAGGTCTTTTGAGTTTGTGTAAAACCATCCAAATGTTGCTTGGCTAAATGACACAGATTTTCTTGTGCAGACAAGGATTAAATTGGATGCTTTCAACCTTGGAGGTGGCCTTAATTAAAACACAGATACTTTTCCAGGAAGCACAAACTATCCTGTTTTGATTCAAAAGCTCTTATGAATCAATCTTTGTAGGTATTTTGACTATTTTGCCAATTCTTTAAGCATAACATCAAGAACAAAGGACGCTGCTGTCTATTGATGCTTCCCATATTTGTTATTGAATATGTTTTCTAGAAGTTTCCTTTAGTTTTCCATTTCCTGGAATACCTTAATTTTGTCACTTAGCATGAATCTCTTACCTCTGGTGTCAGCAGTTCTCAAGACTCATCACCTATGCACCAAGTTCTGGATTGCACATTAACCTTCTGTGCAAGCAGAGTGTTGGGAGGCATGGCTCCTGCTAAAGTGGGAAAATGTATTTTTGATCTGCTATTCATTTTGTTGCAACATCCGTGATTTCAACATCAAAATCCCGAGCATGTTTTCCAGTTAGAAACGTTGGCAATAGATAAGTAGAAGAAAAGTGACCAAGAGAGGATGGAAAAGGAGTGGTCCACAACTCTTTCCTCAAAGGGATTTCTTGTGAGAAGGAAAGATTGAGTCTGTAAGATCACAGAGAAGGAATGACAGACTAAGAAAATTAATTTTTGGCTTAACTTGTAGAAGTGTGCCCTCCTTACAGGCAGCGTACAATCTGTTATTGCTATTGACTTGTTTTAATCCAACAATTAAGATATTTGCCTTATTGCGTGAGGAGAGAGCTGAGACATTTAGTTGCTGAGAATCTCATCAAAATCTGCAGCAGAGCAAATAGTTCAACCAGAGTGTCCCTTGGATCAGTCTGGTGCCTGTCCTGGTGCAGTCAGTGAGTTGAAGAGAGAACACAGAGTAGGTTTATATCCTTAGGATTTCTCTCTTTTATTAATGTCTAGAGATATTTGTGGGAAGATAGAAGACGTAGATAGAAACCTGTGTGCAGAAAATACTTTAAACTTCTGATGAGAAAATGAATCCCAAGCAAGAAGATTGCAGGGTCTTGGTTCATCTCAGAATTTCTTACTGGGGAAAAATGAAAGTTCCAAATGGCATGGATATTGTGGACTCTGTGTTAAAGCTTGGAGGGAAAAACTCCGAGTGATACTTGTTTCTGGACATGAGAAATGCAGATGGACATTAAGTTCAACTCATGCTTTTAGTATTTTTTCACTTCTTTCCTTTTAACAATGGCCATTCACATGGAAAAACACAGGTACATTGAGGAAATCACTAAGAGAGTGCCATCCTTAACAGCATGGAGAAATGTAACAGGGTTAACAACTCTGAGCAGTTTAGCATGAGTTAAATATTTTCCTATTAGAGGCGATCTAGGGATTTAAACTGTAACTCGTTTTAACCTCATGATTAATTCTGGGGCTATGTTTCATCTCTTGTTTATATTTTTGTTTGTTTGTGTTTGGTTTTTGGTGTTTGGGTTTTTTTAAGCAAATAAATCCTTATGCTTATATCAGTTACTCAGGCTCCATAAAGAGGTTTGACCCTCAACTAAGTATTTTTGTGTAAATTTCTGCCTATTGAGAAGGAAAACCCCGCAGAAAGAGAGATGAGGGAGATTTGGATGATTTGTGACGAGTAGGCAGGGAGGTCTAGGAGTTCCCTAATCTGATGTTGCAGGATAAGGTGTGATGTAACATTTCTCATTAAGGCAGTTTCCAACTCTCTAGTACAAATAGTAACATAATTGCAGTGATTTTGCATTTTATACAAGTTCAGGTAGAGTCTTCAGAAGTTTCCAGTGTGAGTTGGCAGATGTCTTTTGTGTATTTTTTTGTAGGCAGCTGTTGCTGTCAGTACTGAGTTCTGCACAAGGGGATGGTAGATGTCTTCTGGGAGCTACTGCAGAACCTGTGCCAAGTGCAGTTTCCATGGTTAGTGACAGGTTTAAAACAGACTGGTCAACCCCTCTTTTTACCACTGTCCCACTCAAAAGTCCTTCAGTGAAGTCTGTTTTGTTGACAGACTTGCTGCCAGCTTTTTTTGTCAGGAGGGTTGTACAAATGAAACCTGATTTTTTTTTTTTGTCATTTTTTTCAGAATTAGAAAATGTGTTTTCCCTTTCCTTGTAAAAGACTGGGAAAAAAGCCCAATGCACTTTTGATGAAAATTTCTGAAGATGAACAGAAAACATACCTAGAAAATTTCTGTCAAAATGTGGGAATTTTATGAAGTTCCTAGTGATTTGGAAAACGAGGAGTAAGGGAATTTGTGTAAAACTTAATGATTATTTTCTCTAGCATTACTGTGGTCTAGTCACGATGAAGAATGTTACTGACTGATTATGTGAGTGGCAGGAAAATGTGTATATTGCCAAATCCATGGATTGATATATGCATCCTGCATCAGCTGAAAAAACCTAATAAAAGAGATATGAAAAATAATTACAAACAGAAAAATATATGGATGATTTTGGGGTAGTGAATGCAGCCAAATGAGTATATACAGCATTGCTGTCCTCAGACCCATCCAAACTGCCCTGTTTTCCTAGAGAAACCTGTGCTCTTTACCCCATTCCCAGTCAGGACTGGCAAACAACAAAGTGTTAAGTTTCTGGCTCAGCGGTTCATTGTTCACTGGGAATGAAGACACGCTGCTGCTGCTGCTGCAGTCAATGTGAGCTCCCTGTGTAACCTTGCTCTGCTTTAGTGCCGACTCTTCTGGAAAAAGGTGAGGGTTCTACAGTTCAGCTGTTCCTGTACAAGTGCCACTAATCTAATTATTTTGCATGAATCTGCATTTTTGTTGTTATTTTGGTGAGCTTTGCAGACGTAAAATGTGAGGAACAGCTAAGCAGATTTTAGACATTTAGAAAAGGTATTAAGCAGCTTATTTGTGTGTAGTTGACCTTGCAAGCTCTCTTACATTCTGCATTTGTGTATAGTGCTGAAGGGTTGCTAAACTAACATTTAGATGCGTGGATCTTTCATGTGAGAGAGATGCAATGAAGAACAACTTGTGGGGTGTTTAACCTTGCTGTTTTCTGAGCTCTGTGAAGAAGGAAGGGGCTTTATTACGAAATGCATTGCAGCTTTCTTTGGAGACACTCTAGCTTCTTTCAGAGCTGGTTTTACTGATGAAAAGAAAATCTTGCTTTTTGAATTAGAAGAAAGTATTTATTAGCAACAAAAAAGGCTGGAGGTATTTTTAGGACTCCGGGAATGGCATGACATGTATTTGTGTGCCAGATGGCTTAAAGGAACATCCAGCCCAGCAGCCTATGGGGCGTTTGTCAGGGGGATAGGTAAGAATTTCTTTCTTATAACTGTGCTTTGGGAAATAAGAAGCTTTATTTGGAGGGGAATGAGGACACTGCAGGAGCATGAAACTGTGTACTGTATAGCACTTATTTACCCAGAATGGAGAACTAGGATTTTGGTAAGCTTGTATTTATAATCCAGGAGTCCTTGTTTTCTCTTTTCAGGCTGGACTATTGTGTTACTTTTCTAGATGCAATGTTGTACCACTGGTTGTAACTAAACCTGGTGTTCTTTTCAGCTGTTTGTTAACATGAGATCCTGACTTACAAAAGCATTTCTTTCTGAAACTTCTAACTGTTTTTCCCATTAAAATTGTGTCCTTAAATTAGAGCCCTGGTGAAATACTCTCACTTCATGAAGTGGAGTAATATGTGGGGAGAAAGGAATCCTTTATCAATTAGGGAAAAATCCAATATGTTTTATTGTTGCCAAAGAAGTGGCAGATGTTACTGCAGAAAATACTTGAACATTTCTTTAAGGGTGCTTTTTTTTTTGAAATGCAAGTGGATAAAGGAGGAATTTCACATTTTTATTATAAAAAGGCTAAAGTGTTTGTATACACTCTGGAATGGCAGCCTGCTAAGTAAAGCCTTTTTACTGGAGTTGAGAAATTCCAAGAAGCTTGATAAGCAAATTTATGTTCCTAGAGGGGGTGTTTCAATGTATAGTTCACAGATTTGAAAATTATGCTATGCAATATTTAGACATCTCTGGTTAAAGCCCAAAAACTGAAATACAAATCAGTATACAAGTGAGTCATTTGACACTGGGGAAAAAAGTAAGGACTGAGAATGTAAAGACTTAACAAGATGAGTTTTTAAATTTGTCCTAAAACACTTAAAGCTGTTCAGACTTCATATACTCAGAGTATAGTTTCATAGGTCTTCAACAATTCATGCAACTAATATATGTGCCTTTCTTTATCTTTAAAATATAATGAATATTATTGGTATTTTAAGATTATCTGTCAAATGTTGCTCAAGATTTTGTATTCATTCCAGGAGAATTTATTTTAGGTGGTATGACATGGATTTGTATATCTGTGCTGAAATGACTAAACTGTTGGCTCTCAAAGCTTTGAAAGTTGAATTTAGAAGGGGCTTGCAGAGGCTAATTAAAAATAGACCTTAATGTGTCATCTCATTAAAATGAATGGGAACAGTGGTCTTATGCAAGAGGACAGCCTGTGGTCCACAGGATATTTCTGTGAATGAGTGTTGGTGTGACTGAACATTAACATAACATTAACATTATTTTACATTATTTTTTTTTTAGTTCTTTCTTTCTCCTATCTTGCACCTCACTAAATAGCCTGGGTCTGTTTTCTTGGTAACATCCCAGTAGGTAGCAACAGGCTGCTATTTTAGTTTTCATCCCAAAGCTGTCTCTTCTGCAGGCTGAAGGAGCCCAGCATCCTCCGTTCTCACAGGGCAAGTGCTCCAGCCTGTGACCGTCTTGGTGGCCTTTCACTGACCTCACTGCAGGTTCCTGATGTCTTTCTTGTACTGGCGAATCAGTCTCTGGGTGCTGTGCTCACAGGGAGCTGTGGAATTACACCTTGGGTCAGCTGCCTGTGCTCCTGTGGCTCCATCCCTCAGCTCTCCTTGCTGCAGGGCTGTGCTCTGGCTGGGCTTAGCCACACCTTGTCTGCAGAGCTGCTCCTCAGGCTGTGCCAGCAGCCACGGAGTTTGTCTGTCCCAGGTGCAGCACTTGGCGTCTGTCCTTGCTGAATGTCACGATTTACCTTCCTGTAGGCTCAGCCTGTCTTTGCATGAGTAGTTACCTGCCTGTATTCTGTCCAAAAAAGCCACTTAATTCATAAAGTGCAATCACCCATCCCTCTGTAAGGTCAAAAATTAATGGCGGTTTTTAATTAAAAACAAACTGGTAGGTAGATCCAATTTAGTGATAAAACAACCCTGTGGGAGGGTTTTTTAAGAAGGAGTTAAATTGGCTTGGTGCTTAGATTCTGGAGCACATGGAACACTTTTATTTGGAAGTGTCTCTTCCTTTTGCTCTGGCTGTGTGTGCAGTGGATGCTGGTCCTGGTAATGTGTGTTGGATCTGAAGCCAAAGCTGCCCGAGGTGTCCCTTTTTCATCTTGCTGATCTATTAACTGTGACTTCCCCTGAAGAGAGAGATTCTAATGGAAAGTTTGCCTGGAAAAAATAATTCTCATGCAAGTGCAGAAGGTGTGTGAATGGCATCTCTGTTTGTGTGATGAGTGTTTATTATTGCAGTATTACACTACTTCTTCCTAATCTGGTCTCTGTTCATTGCACTCTTAATGCTTTTGTTTGATAGTGATTCAACCAGTAAATTGGAAAGCCTGTTCATGGGTAGCTATAACATCTTGGAGGCCAAGAAATGTAGGAAGAGTTAAAGCTATTAAAAGAGCCAAGTTGCATTCATGAGTAGTGTTTTTATATTCTTGTGTTCTCCTCCCTCCCCGAAAATAAGAAAGTAAAAATTAGAAGCATCTATAGAAGGTAATGCAGCAAATTATCCTAATGCTCTGTAGAAAGATAAAGAAAGAGTCTTTAAAAATTAAGATTATACACATCTGTTCCTTTCCTTAGTATAGGTCCAAAATACACAGGTAGACTTGCAGGGGAGCTGAGTAGTACGAGTTGTGTATCTGTCTTGTCTTTTTTTTTTTTTCAAAGGAAAGTTATTCTTGGAAAAACTACAAGCAGACTTTAAGGTGTTCTCAAATAATTTTTGCTTCTATTTCAAAAATCTTGAGGTTAGTCTGATCCTCTGTTTGACCTCTGACAAACACAAGTTCTGGCACAGTTATGAAATACCTACTCATACGGTGTGTTTACTAAACTGTTGAGGTTAATCCAAGCAGATGTCAGTGCTTAAGCAGTGGCAGGTCATAGAGTCTATAGCAAATATTGCTCTTGAAGCCAAAATATTCTGGATCGTGGTTGACATTTTTTTGCTTCCTTTAAAAATATCCAAGGCCAACACATTGGGCTGGTGTTACTGAGAGCTGCACAGGTTACTAACAACAAACCCTCCTGGGCTTTGGGGGGAACACAGTTATATCCTTGTTGGGCCAGTTATTAAATGAATGTAGATGTTCCTGGGCTTGATGTATGAAATGAATGTCATGGTGGTGGTGTAAGGCTGCTAAAAGAAGCTGCTGGGACATGAAAAGCCTTTTGCACAGTGACTACTGCAGCTCAGCTCTGGCAGGTGGGCTCCTGGAGAGTTTCTCAGCTTTGTGATTGATTGCATTTAAGAAATTTTTACTGAGTTACTAGCATTTAACCTTTATAGTTCTCTTAAAAAAAAAATCAATTATTTACTACTTGTGCAAGGAACTGAGACTTATGTACTGGAATTCGTGGAAACTAGAGAGCAGTATTTTACTCCTGGCATTTCTGGTATGTGGGTCTGCAAACTCAGTTCCAAGGCTTTGCCAAAGGAAAACTGTCATGCAGTAAATATATGACAGTCAAAACAGAGCAATAAGAGAGACACTGAAAGGCTGAATATTTGGTTAGAAATTCTCAGAATACTGTTCCTTTCAGTCTTGGGCTCTTCTGAGCTGATGCTGATGGAGGCAGCTTCTATGATACGTTTTTTCCTTTCTTGCCTCCAAACTGGATTGTAATTTCCTGATGGAGGAGATACTGTCACCTTGGATGATTTGTGTTTGTTGTGTTGCAGTGTCTCCTGATTCCTGAGTACACCAGAGTGAACAACCATGAACTCCATGCATGGGAATGAATGCCTGTAAAATACTTAAAGGTGTTATCATTTATTACTTGCTCTGGAAGCTCCCATCTTGCCAAGGGAAAGGAAACGCCTTCTGTTTATTCTGGATGCTCTTTACTAGAGTTTTTGGAAAGGAGAATTGTTTGAGGTGGTTTTTTTTACTTTTGGCAGCTGTACTGCTTTTCAGAAATGAAGGGGAGGTGCATGATAGACCCTCAAGTTAGGCTCTTTCCAGGGACCTGTATTGTGAAACAATTCTTCTTACTATGTTTAAATTCTTCTTACTATGTTTAAATTATGGATTATTCTTATGTGGCATTCAGTATTTTTGTTTGCACTGGAATAAATAAGTAGAAAAGTAGAAAGGGCTTTAACTGTACTGCCCAAATAGCAATTTATTGGTGACTGGACTAATTGTTACAGTATTGCATAGGTGAAAATTATTCTTATGAGCCCATTGGTTATTTGAATAATACAATTCTGCTTCTTTTTTTTTTTTTT
>VYZR01006523.1:55732-73306 GCA_013400675.1 Oxylabes madagascariensis
GGTTTGTTCTTTGCCAGACTGACCTGAAAACTTCTGGTAGTTCCTGGCTTTTTGAGTAATTTGAAAAGTGCATCAGCATAAATGATTGACTCCCACCCTAATATTTGTTTCCTTAAAATAAAACTTCTGCTAATTAAAAGGTGCTTAAATTATTTCCTGACTCTTTGTTACTGTACAAAGAATTTGTTGTGGTTAGATAGTGATGAAAGAAATCAATTTCTTTGAGTCAGCATTTTTCCCCCCCCCTAAGTTTGGGGAACTGATCTGTATAGTTTTTAAGGTGTGTGGAGTTTTTTTTTTAGTGTGGGGTTTTTTTTTGTGTGTTGTTTGGAGGATTTGTTTTGTTGGTTTTGGTTGGTTTTTTTTGGATTTCTTTTGCAGGGTGCGGGGAACATGTTGAGCCTTTTTTAGATTTGGAGAACTCCAGAAAGTCTACTCAATTCTCCTGGCCCATAAGTAAAATATTTTCACCAGCTTCATTTGCTTCACAGTTTTGCTTATGACAGTAATTTTAAGTGTAGCTTGAGAAGATTATCTTGTGGATGTCTAAAGTAATATTTTAGTCTGGGTTGCCTCCTTCCAGCTCTAGATGGGCATCTCCTCCAGGGAATATGAAAACTTTTCTGGAATCTGCGGAGGCCTGGAGAAACCCAGTAAATTACCTTAGAGCTTTTCCTTCTTCTCCTATCCCATCTGTCTTCTTTCTGTGGAGAAGATTATCTGTAAATGTGACTATCTTGGTGCTGTGTGTTTTTCAATTGCACCCCATGTTTTCTGGAACTCCTGGGACACTTATGAGGGCTGTTCTTAAATTTGGGGCAAGAAGAACTGAACCACGTAGCTTTTTTGAATCCATGGTCTCTCATTCCATGCTTTAGGATAGGATCTGAGCTACAGAAGTGGATACACGTGGACCTCCTCTTGGGCAACTGGCTCAGGGTGGCCCTGCTTGAGCAAGGGGGTTGGANCATTGTTGTGGAACAGAGATAATTATATAACTATTCTGAGGAAAATTAATCATTTTTACCTTTAATTGTGCTGTGTCACTGGGCTCTTAGTGATTGTTTGCTCCATATTTTAAAGCAGTGGTATCCACATTAAATGTCAAAACTGGTCATGTTTACTTTTTGAATGGGAGTGTGAAAGGGGATTTACTTCTTAAGGTCTGTGCTTAAAGTTTAAGTTCTAAAAATCATTTAATGGAGGAGTAACCTATCGAATGTATTTTATAATGTATAAGGTAACAGGCAGCACTCTCAAAATGTGTATTTTCACTCTTTTTCAGGTAATTGAGAATGGGCCCTCAAGGATGCTGAGTGTACAATGGGAAGTGTCACACTTCGATATTTCTGCTATGGGTGCCTCTTCACATCCGTGACCTGGACACTTCTGCTTTTTGTTTATTTCAACTTCAGTGAAGAGAACCAATCCTTCAGGAATGTGCCCATCAAGGGGCTGGAGCCTCAGAGGCCATTTCCAAAAAAATTCTACCCCCGTTTTACACGGGGGCCAGCTCATATACCTGAATTGCAACAGAAAGAAAGTAAGATAGGAAACTCTTTTGGAAATCATATCCAGGATCCAGTTAAGGGGGAGATAGAATTTTCTCCTGAAATGGGTAAGTGGTTTTTCAGTGTTGGTGACGAACTTAGTAAAACAACAGGAGAAATGAGATAGTTTTCTGTAAAAAAAATCTCAGGTAAAAGTGTATAATGAAGAAGTTTTGTTTGTTAAAATGCAGGTGGTACTTGTGGCTCTCTTCATTAGGAATTACTTGAAATTTATTCTACAGGGTTTAACCCAAAATACATTCTAACATTTACATCTATGCTGTGTAAGTGCTGATGAAGACTGCTGTGTAAGGCTTATGAAGAGAGCAGGGTCTGCCCTTGCTGAACTAAATCTTGCTGTCTGAAGGTTCAGAGTGTGCTTGCTTCATATCTTACTCCTGTATTAATTGGGCTCAAATGCATAAGCTTCAATTAGCTACAGAGAAACTACTTACATGCAGTAATTAAAAATANTAATGATATAGTTATATGTTTAATTCAAGGCAGGCATACTAGAAATACATTGTTGTGGAACAGAGATAATTATATAACTATTCTGAGGAAAATTAATCATTTTTACCTTTAATTGTGCTGTGTCACTGGGCTCTTAGTGATTGTTTGCTCCATATTTTAAAGCAGTGGTATCCACATTAAATGTCAAAACTGGTCATGTTTACTTTTTGAATGGGAGTGTGAAAGGGGATTTACTTCTTAAGGTCTGTGCTTAAAGTTTAAGTTCTAAAAATCNAATATGCTTGGAGTATGACTTAATCTTCAAGACATGCATGTAGGACGAATTTACAATGCAAGATTGAGATGACAGTGGTTAGAGCCAAATCATGCTTACTTGCTACCAGCAAAGGTCTGTATTTTTCACTAGAGCATGTTTCACATCAATGAGATGATTTAGTTTTGTGTTCCAAATTAAAATGCTTTGTGTATTCTAGTGCTTACAGCATATTCACTGCTGTGTTTGGATGTGCAAACAGGCACGTTGTGTACTGGCTTAAAACTTGGGTTGAGTCTGGAATCAGAAGTGTTGGGGTATTGGTTTCTGCTGCTGCTTTGGGAAACACAAGCACAGAAACCTTCATAGCCAGGGTTTAATGCTCAGATCTCAGTGAAGTCCCCTGTCATGGCTGTGGACAAATGGTGAATCACCAGCTTTGTGAGATTATAGAACTTTACCAAACTTCACTTTCTGAGTTGCTCATTAGACCTGTGTGAATATGTTAGAAAAATGGCAGTTCATGTTGCCCTGTGGCGTCATAAGTGTTTTTCAGTTCACCACAAAAGGCCTGAGTGCCAAGTGAGGTCAAGGCCAGTCCAGAGGTGGCCATTTCTTTCCAACTATTCAGTCTGGGCCAGGAAAGAAATGGAGCTTTTTAACTGAGAAGTCCTTTGATCTTCAGAGCAAGCGACTGGTTTGGTTGGTGAAAGCCAAGGGGAGTTACAGTGCCAGGATAAATTCTACAGGAATCATCAGGAGACAGCTCTTAAGATGAGGCGTTTTAGGAAAGGTCTTCCTGAAGTCTGTCTAGGGTAGGAAAGTGATAAACATGCAAAGCAAAAAAAAAGAAATAAAGCGAAAAGAAAGTTGGTATATGATAGTCAAAACCAAACTGTCATCTGGTAGGTCAATCTATCTTTTCTTTTTTCATTAACCTGTGAGAGCCATGTAACACTGCTGAAGTAAAGCCTAAACTGAGTTTTTGATTGCAAGCCCCTTTTTTCCCAAGAGCTTCTATCTGCTGTTAGAACTGAAATCTTTCAAGTCTTTTGCATGCATTTGATACTGTTCTTCAGGAGAAGGTTTTAAAAATATTAGCGCTCCTTGAATATATTAATAAAATCAGAAAAATGTAGTTAGTGGTTGGCTATTGGATGGATTGTAGAATGAAACATTTGGGATGTTTTAAGCTCTTGCTTGGTATGAAGAAAACATTTTAAGGTGACCACAGTACATTGTGCCACTGATTATGCCAGAATAATGGAGCTGGGTGTCTGAACTGACCAGCTGGAGATGTTCCTTTGGGAATGGATGTAGTTCATTAGAGGACTGACTGACTTCTTTAGGCTGCTAGGGCTGGGGGAGTGACACTGCCACTGTAAAAAGACCTCATTGCTACCCCCACAGCACAGCTGATCCGCAGTGGGAGCCCTCATCCATGAGCAGCACAGCCAGTCACAAGGCACTGTGTGGNAAATGTCAGGGCATTGACTCTTGAGCTGTTTGATATTGCAGCTGCACCTTCTGCCATTGCTGAACTCGAGACTAAAAGCCACAGGGTGGTAAGGGTAAATGGTGGGAATGTGGATGCATGGAATTCCCTGCAGAATGTCACCTGGTTGTCTGTAGGTGGACTTTGTCATTGAGACACAGCTGTGCTCCAAAGGCCCGGATGGATTACTTGTTTTGAAGCTTTTTTCCATTTCGAACTTTTAAAATTGCTTCTCTTTTGTGTTTAACCCAACTCATTTTCTCCAGGCTTGAGCTCAGCTGGCTTTTGCATAGCTGGTGAAAACTGGAGAACATGAGGTGTGGAGACAGGCTGAGAGGATTGAGTTTATTCTGCCTCAGAGAGAAGGCTGAGGGTGAGATTTTATTGCTGTCAGCAGCAGCTGAATAGGAGGCTGTAGGGAAGGTGGAGGCAGGCTCCTTCCAGAGTGCATAGGATTATGATAAGAAATTGAAACGAGGGCATTTCAGTTATGGAAGAGGAAAAACTTTTTCAGTGTGATGGGGGTCAAATGCTTGAACAGGGAAATAAGAGGTTGTAGAATCTCCATCTTTGGACATACTGAAGGCTTTCAAAACTTAACTGCACTGGTTTTGAGCAACCTGATCTAGCTGGACCTGCTTTTAGGAAGGAGATTAGACTAGGTGTCCCTTTCAATCTGAATTAGTCTGTGAATGTATGAAACATTTTCCTGGAAGTGTGGTAGCATGTGAATGAGGAGCCCTCTTGATAACTATTTTCTGCAGATTTTGGATGATATGGAGATGATGGGCAGGGTGGAAGGAGATAACTTACATGATCCTTGCTCACTTCTTGTACTGAAATTTTAGCGTAGCTTGATAATAACCAAAGAGGTGACAGGCATCTCATTCTGTGCAGCCAGCTGAATAGAGACAATAAAAAATAATCACTCTGCTACCTGAATTGTTGCAGAAGTGGCTAGAGGCACAGGTGGTGGCAGACACCAGCTGTCTCTCCCTCATGGAGTTTTGTGGAGTGCCACAGTGTTTTGGTTCTATTCACACTGGTGAGTGTGTGGCTCAGTGAGAGAAGCCCATGGCACTGAGTCAGGGCAGGCAGGATGGCATTGAAAATTTCGTCTTGGCTTATAGCAGTGCATTTCCTAATACCAACAGTTACTTCTGCCATGCTTAGTAACAGTTGCCACTTCTGCAAAAATAATCAATAAACAGCAGCTCTGCTGTTATTTTACTTGCTGTCGAAGTTCCAGATGAGATAAACAAAACTTTACAGTTCTTGCATAGCTATTTTTGTTACCATGGACTTCAGAACTGCATGAAACTGGAGCTGCTATTGTGAAGACTTTTTCTACAATTCTAAATGTATTTTCTCTCTGAAAAATCCTATTACAGACCTGTCACCTGTAGGGATAGATGCTGATTCATTGTGTGCCAAAGTCTATTGTCTGTTGCTTGTTTGATGTTGGTTTTAGGTGGTGCTAAGAATTAGAGGTCATATGAATGAAGGGAGGCAATAAACACAATGGAGCCAGCAGTCTTTGGAGAAGGATTTAATTTTATTACAGCTGCAAGGGCTACTCATAAATGCTGCCTGTTTGTGAGAGGGAGCAGAAATAGTTGCACAAATATATGCCTTGCAAAACCGGAGGGGTTTTTAAGAGCATAATGGGTTTTAGAAGAGGTTAAAGCATATGCTTCAATCCTTGATTTCTTTCAAACAATGTTTTTGAGCCTGTTATCTGATCTTGGCATGTTTCTTTTGCAGGAATGATTTTTAATGAAGAAGATCAGGAAGTGAGAGACTTGGGCTATCAGAAGCATGCTTTCAATATGCTTATCAGCAATCGACTGGGATACCACAGGGAGGTGCCTGATACAAGAGATGCAAAGTAGGTGCCAATTTTTGGAGAGAATGTGGTATAGTTTCATGTGCTCAATGGCTTGTTACACTTGATGTAGTATTTAATACTTTTGGTATAACATTTCTCTCATACACTGTTCCATCCTCATGTGTTGCTGAAGGTGGTTTTTTCAGCTATTTAACAGGAGTGCTTGAGGTTAGGATTTCTATCCTTTGGTCTTTTCTGTCTTTTTTGGCTGAATATTGTTTCTGGAGATGTAATTCTTGTTTTTTTTTCAACTGCTAAAGGTATGTGATAGGTTGTGCACTGCTCTGAATATTTTCTATTAGTAGATATTTTCCTATAACCTACCTGGTGTATATGGGGGGGACAACTCACCTCTGTAACAACAATAAAACTCCCAACACTGAAAAAGAAATAAATGTGCATCAATTTTTCAAGTGGTTTCCCTGGTGTGGGTGAATGTAATGAATTGTACTTGCTGATTTGTTTTTCCCAGAACTGAGCTCATTCTAAGTAAATGAAAGCTTTTCTTCTATACTTCTGGGTTTTCCTTTGTAATTTCTTATTTTTATTGGATCCCCCCATGCCTGGCACCTTCATATGGCATTAACCTGTGATACTTGGCCCTATTAAAAGTAAGGATGAGCTTTGAAAATAAGAAGAAAGAATCATCTTTTGCTTTAAGTGGGATTCATCTTGCAGATTTAGATGCTTAGATAACTGCTTGTTAGTCAGTTGTCTCTGCTTTTATTATAATTAGCAGACATCCAGTCAGTGCAGTTAATGAAGCATGCAGAGCTCTTCAGCTGACAAAACACACTTGACAGCCTTAGGGTGAGCTGAACACTATTTAGACTGCACTGGCAGCAGTGACTAGACTTAAGTGTCTTAATCTGTCCTCTGAATCCCAACTTGGTTGTGTAAATAGGTATTTGTCACCAGTGGAGGTTTTCTGGGATATCCAACCGTCTCCAGCAGCTGGCCAGTAAAGCTGTGGTATTTTTGGGGGCCTCGTGTCATACTTGAACTGTCTGAGCTACCTGAGGGTACTAGACTGTGTTTTGACAGCTGAAACAAGCCCTCATTATCTTCTGTTCTCTGTCTTGAGGATCCCTAGTTCTTATTCCCACCTCAGTCCATGATGCCCTCTGTTTTCTAACAAGCAGCAATGTTAACCATGAGTCTGTATTATGTGGAAAATAACTTACTATGCTGAGCCCTCCTGTGGCTGTTACACGCCTGGGCTCATTATGTTCACATTAGGGGTTCCTCCTACACATTCAATGTTTGCTTGTTATTTAGGAAGTTTCAGCAGTGACCCAGCTCTCTGGAAACCCCTCAGTAAATAGTGACAAAGGCTCTGTTCCTGTTTGCAGATGCAGAGAGAAGTCCTACCCTGCTGATCTGCCCTCTGCCAGCGTCGTGATTTGTTTCTACAACGAGGCGCTGTCCGCCCTGCTCCGCACGGTGCACAGCGTCCTGGACCGCACCCCTGCCCACCTCCTGCACGAGATAATCCTGGTGGATGACAACAGTGAATTGGGTGAGAGGCTCTGTCAGGAATGTTACACTTGTGGGCCTTCCTGTGCTTTATTGATATTGCTTTTTTGATTGGTCAAAATAAATTGTGGAAGTCATGATGCAAAAACAGGTTACAGCATTCAGAGATGCCCAGGGCGACATCCTCTTTGCCACTGGTGCCACTTTACTGATGAGCTTTGTATCATACAGGCTTTAGCATTCAAAAACAGGTTTTGAAGCTAATAATCATAGAATCAAAGAATGTTAGGGTGCTGGAAGGGACCTTAAAGATCATCCCAACTCCTGCTGCCATTGGCAGGGACACTTCCCACTAGATGAGGTTGCTCGAGATGCTATTCAACCTGGCCTTGAAAGCTTCCAGGGATGGGGCATCCAAAGCTTCCCTGCGCAACCCATTTCAGTGTCTCACAACCTTCACAGTAAAGAATTTCTTCTAAATATCTAACCTTAATTTTCCCTCTTTCCATTTGTACTCATTACTTCTGTCCTGTCACTACAGCTCCTTGGTGAGTCCCTCTCCAGCTTCCCTGTAGGGTTCCTTCAGATACAGGAAGGTTGCAATGAGGTTTCCACACAACCTTCTCTTCACCAGGCTGAACAGCCCCAGCTTTCCCCTGCCTTCACAGGGGAGATGCTCCACTCTTATCTCACCTCTATCACACACTGATGAGTGGGAGTCATGAAGAAGTTAAAAGTTTGGGTTTTAGCAGTTCCTTGCTTGTGCTGCTCAGGTGCTCAGAGCAGATGTGCCCGCTGTGAATGCTCTGAAAGGAGCTGGAGGCACACAGAGCTCCCGGTTGCAGTCTGGCCGATGGGTTTCTGTGGCACACCGTGCCTTATTTTGTACTGGCTCAGCATTTGGGGCCGGCAGCCCGGTGCTGGGGCCGGGGCTCAGCGCGGCTCTCGAACAGCCTCTTGTGGCCGCGCCGGGAGCGGCTGTCCTGGCTCTGGGAGCAGCCTCTGCTCCGGCAGGCGTGGAGGGGTAGACCCTGCAGAGTTGCTTTGCTCCTGTTGAAGCATTGCTGCTTTTTCTCTCGATTGACAGACAAGGCAAAGACAGACACGCGATTCAAGCACGGCCCTCCAAACGCCTTTCATTTTGGCCCTTCAAAAGCCAAATGCCTGTTGAGGAATGTGTTGGCATAGCAGTTCTTGCCAGCAGGACTGTGCAAGTTCCCTGCTCACCTCTGTACAAGTCCACAGCTTTTTGCATTTTAAAAATGATTTTTAGATTGTATTTTTATTTAATATGTATAATTATAGCTCCCTTGGTCTCACTGTTTGCTTTCTGGTTTAAGGTCTCACTTGCTCTAAGAGACTGATTAGATACGTCTGCTGTAGAATGGCATTCTCTTGTTATGCTGAAAGTTGATTTCTCTGAGGTCCGATCAAATGTCAAGATACAAGAGAGAACAAAGATCAAACGCTGTTCCTTGCTGATAAGAATGTGTAGTATTTAAAAGCTTGTTTTGTTTTGTGTTTTGGGAGCATATGCCTTGCTATAAAGTGTCTTGTGCAATTTGTTTTGTATTCAGAGCTTGCCTTACTTCAAAACTCAGTCTTTTGAATGTGAGGATGCATTTGATTGACGCCTGTGTTGAGGCAGTAATACCATCACTCTTCTGGTCTGTTGTTAAAGTGAAGCAATTAGTGAATTTGAACCAAATTAAGTTCAAAACATTCAAGTAGCTATTTTTATCTTTCTGACTTCAAATGAACTTGTTCTGAAGCCAAAGGCAGGAGGAGGTATTGTTAACACGGAATTACGGCTCTTGTTGCTAATGAACCTGTGTTTTTGCTGCTGCTTAATTTTAGTGGATAGATTCTTACAGCAGAAGAAAGGTGAGGACTGGGGATGGTTTGAAACTGAGGAAATGGATAAAAACTTCAGCTGTGCTATGGATGTCACGAGCTCAGGCAGATTGCTTGATCCTTATGCCTTTTTGTTTTGTTTTTTTAATTAAATATAGTTTTCCTTTTGTTGCCTGTTTTCTGAAGTAGTGTTCTAGATGAAATTCTCTCTAGTTCTTCACCTGCAAATATGAGAGCTGTACTACACATCAGTGCTGTTGTGCAAACCCCTTGGCCCTTTGCACCTAGTTTTGCCTCAAAAATCTTCTTAGACACAATCACCATCAGTTTTACTAGCTAAGCAAGCATTGCCATGGCTCAGCCAAGCCCACTGTTGTATTTTTTTCCATTTCCTGGAAGGCAGGATTTCTTTTTCTGGTATAACCTTTTTCTCCCTGATTTAGCCTTAACCTGTTATGGAGAAGCCTGAGGATGTGTTCTGGAGGCTGTTACTGGAGGCATCCTTCTATGTAGGAGAGACTGAAGAACAGAAAAGGAGCCAATTGTCTGTAACTCAGTACTTTAAAATAGTTTAAAATAATAACACTCCAGACTCCCATCCTAGGGCACATTTTGCCTTTGTTGCGTGGATATGGAAGAAGGTAATGCCTAAAGTAATTTTTGAAGACTGGCTAAAAGGGAGCAATTCTCTCTTTAGAGCAAAATTTCTCAGGCTGGATTGAAGCAATTTTTTGGGTTATATCAGAAGCAATCAGTGTTCCCAGTGGACATGAAGGCGGCACACAAAAACCCATCAACAGCAAAAATCCCAAGATGTGCCAGAGACAAACCTGCCTGTTAGGAATTATCTGTGATATGGGCCTAGTTGCCAGCAGAATGCCATTTTGTGTGGCTCAAAACTCTACTGGCCCTTACATTCTGCTGCTCAAGCTGATGTTGTGGACCTGGTTTAGCTCCTGGTGTGGATGTGGCATCTTTCCTTTTTTTTTTTTTTTTTCTATTTTTTTCAGAAGTTNNNNCTTTCCTTTTTTTTTTTTTTTTTTTTTTTTTTTTCAGAAGTTTGCAGATGTGAAACTTTGAAAAAGCTGTAATTGAGCTTTTCTGCTTTGTGCTTGCCCATGGTTTCTGCAGGTGTACACTGTTCTTCTCTTGCTATAATGAATCAGGTGATGAATGATTCAAACACCATTTTATTTTAGGTTTGCAAATCTGCCCTGCTTGTTTGGGTATCTCATTTGGGTGGCACTTTAGAGATTATTTAATCAATTTTCTGGGAGATTTTATCTGAAAACATCTTCCCTACTGTCTCTGGCATATGATGTCATTATTCCAGACCAGGGGAGAGAATTCCTGTGACCCAAATGAATTCTGTCTGTATCTCCCCAGAGAGTTTCCTTTGTCCTAGAGTATTCTCTAGCATCATACTTGCTGTGTGTTACCTTCTCACTTCTGATCCACCATGTTTCCTTACAGTGCAAAGGCTCAGATCTTAACATTTGAAATTGCATCTGGGAATCTCCTGCCCAAAAGTTGTTATTCCTCCTTAAGATTACAGCTCTGACTTCCACATATATTCCGTTGTCATTTAATCTTGTTAACAGCAACTTTAATGTTTGAGCTGACATTCATCAGAATAATGTTTATTTGGCATATCCTCTGACAAAAGTCTGTCTGCCCCTCTATACCAAGGTTCTCTATGAAGTCTCAGTTAAGTTTTTGTTTTTCTTTCTCATTTTACATTCCCCTGTATTTCTCCATAAGCTTATTAGCTTATGCTTTTCCACTGCTTCAGTCTTCCATGTCTCCATCTTCTCTTCAGTAGTTCTGCTTTAATGTTAGAAACCACTGACCTTGGGTGAAAGGAGTATTGTTACTCTTAAAATTGCCATTGATGTTAGCTAAGTTACAGTAGTGCCCATAGACTCCAGTGAACTCTGTACTCCTTCAAAAGCACAGGCTTGCCAGCAGAATCTTTGATCCTTTTGGATTTTAGAAAAGCAACCAGCTGTGAGTGAGTTGTACTTGGTATCTGTTGTTCTGTCAGTTAAGCAGGCACAGGTAATAGAAGGTGTCTTCCTGCTTCTTCTGAAACGTGTCAGCATTTGTTTTCATGTATGGAATGTAGTAATTTAAATCATTTGCCTGCATGAAATGTTTATTGCATCTGTTGCAAATGTCAGTCATCATGAGAAGAATTTGGAAACATATTTCTTTGAACAGCAATTTTTTTTTGAGTCTAGTAGTTCCAGTTAACTTGAGTAATGTACTAAAGGCATTGGAGGGGAAGTGTAGGATATGGGATGACTGACTGTCCTTATGATACTCCTGGTTTGAAACTCTGCTGTTTTGATCAAGATTATGGCCATTTTTGAGTTAAATGTCTTGAGCTTTTAAACAGAGCTTTCAGAATTTCTGTCCTGTTGTTGAACTTGTGTTTTCCTTTTCTCAGCTGACTTGAAAAAAGACTTGAGTGACTATGTTAAAACTCAGCTTCCCAAAACCACAAAATTGGTAAGAAATGAGAAAAGGGAAGGCTTGATCAGAGGAAGGATGGTTGGAGCCTCTCATGCTACAGGTACACTTGCTTTTTTCTCTTTTCCTTGCATACGTTGGCAGTGAGTTGATTGGGTGACTTCTCATTTTGTAGTGCAGGTTTTCAGATGTTGGAAGTTTGACCTGTGATTACTTTAGCCCCCTAAAGGGGCTTTGTATGTCATGCCACACTGTAGGCTATACAACTTAGCATTATCCCAAATCTTTCTTCCCCTGCCCTATCTCAAATGATAACTGCAAATTTGGATCCAAATATGAGTGGTTTTTAAACCTTGAGACACTTTGAGTGTCTCACTTGTTGATTCTTTTTTTTTTCCTGGAGAATTTGCTTTCAATAAAATTAGATACTCTTTTAGAGTGAGTAAGTAAAATTGTGAAACAAAACCCGTATAGTGCTCTAAAAAAGCAACTCATTTTATTGAAAGTTATGAACACAAGTTATCATCATCCCAAATCTTCCCTTGCACTGTATCTCAAACAATGACTGCAGTGTTAGTGAGACAATGTAGAGTTTTTTCCTATTCTTGCCCTGAAAGAATGTTGTCTCAGGAGCACCTCCATGTGGTCAAGGTACG
Organism: Oxylabes madagascariensis; assembly: GCA_013400675.1. Classification (NCBI taxonomy): domain Eukaryota; kingdom Metazoa; phylum Chordata; class Aves; order Passeriformes; family Timaliidae; genus Oxylabes; species Oxylabes madagascariensis. The sequence continues at coordinate 67,851 of VYZR01006523.1, forward strand.
GTAGTTGCAGTATATTTTGTGCATGTTTTATGTGCAAACTTTTGCTCTAAAATGAAATCTGCTCCCTTTTACAGTACAGTAATTTGTTTTTTTAATGCTCAAATCTAATAGCAATGTTTTTTGTATACGCTATTGTCTTGCACTGAGTGTTAATTGAGAAAACCAATATTTGGTGCTTTATAAACAGCCTTTATCAGAATGTGCTTTCAGTTAAATTCTCTGGCATCTGAGAAAGTGTGTGCTACTTTCTTAAAAAATTTTGAGTGGAAGATAAGTCTCTTAATTGGTTTTTACTCATTAGCACTGTAATGGTATAATCCAGAGAGAAGATTGTGCTTGCACTTTCCAAGCTGTGCTAAAATTCATTTCAGTTAGTGTAATTTTAAGTATTTTTTTTTTCTCTTCTGAACTGCAGGAGTTCCATCCCAATGCCCAGTCAAATACTCCCTTGTGGGGTGACTTGTTATATTTGCATACTCCAAAGTTGTTTTCTTTAAAGCTGTTTCCCATCTCTTCCACGTTACTCTAGTGTTGCATAAATTTTATGTTGTGTCATAAAGATGCTGGTGCCTTTTTAGGTGAGCATGAGGGCGTGTCATGATCAAACTGTTTTGTCTGATCATGGTGGGTAATCTCCATGTAAATCGCCAAGTATTGCTTTGTCTGACAAGAGTTTGCACTGAATTGCGTATTTGGCACTGTGGATCTCTGCTCTGTGTCCTCTGCAGGGAAGGTGCTGGTGTTCCTGGACAGTCACTGTGAGGTGAACGAGATGTGGCTGCAGCCTCTGCTGACTCCCATCAGGGAGGACCGCAGGACTGTGGTGTGCCCCGTCATCGACATCATCAGCGCCGACACCCTCACCTACAGCTCCTCCCCCGTGGTGCGCGGCGGCTTTAACTGGGGCCTGCACTTCAAATGGGATCTCGTTCCCCTGGCTGAACTGGAAGGACCCGACGGAGCCACTGCTCCTATCAAGTAAGGCTCCTCCTCTGTGGGGAGAGGCTCTGTGTAACACAGGGATGATGAGGAGCAGTAGGGAGTGGTCTCTGGCTGTGCAGGTTTAGGAGCAGGTGCCTAACCTGTCAAATATCTGACTTGTTTATTTCACTTGGAAATAGGGAATTGTCGCTGTTGAGCATCAAACAACGACACAGACTCGATCAGAAGGCTAGAAAAGGTGAACCTTTATTTTTGAGATGTGACTCTTATATAGTATTTTACACAGACTAATTTGATTGGTGAAATAAAGGCAAACCTCTTCAATCACATTGGTTAAAACAGATGTTCGTCAAGAAACCTCTCCTGTGAGAAAGAATGAATAAACATAGGTACAGTTACAAAAACACTTCTCTTGTTTACAGAAAGTTTCCTGGGAAAGGCATTTCCCAAAAACCAAAACATTAAACCAGGGCTACAGGGAATAGTAACCAAAACGATTTCAGTTTAATTTCTTGCATTTAATCATGAATTAGATATATCTGTTTTATTAGGTCAAGAAAGCACACTTCTAGACAATGCTTATACAATACCAGCTTTTACTGAAGACAAAATTCTGAGGGAGCTTATGGTAGTCTGTATTAAATCTATCCAATAATTTCACTTTGAGCTATGCATTGATGTTTGTTTCCAGTCTGTTGATGTGCTTGGCTTAATGATAATTTTGATACTGCCTTTGTTCTAGGAGTAGCCTGCATATCCCACTAGTACGAACTGTATAATTTCTGTGATGAAATCCTAAAGAATTACTATATTGGGAACATCTGTTTGTGGTAATAGGAATTTGTTTTTGCCATCTTTTGAGAGTTGTTTTGAAACAAAAGTCTCGGTGTAGCTCAACACTGGGACTTGAAAGTTACCTGCTTTATCTTTTAACCATTGATGGCTGTGTGATCTATACAGAACTGGCAATATCTGGTTCTAGTGGATGTGTAACTGATGTAAAATGATGTCAGCAGGCACCTTTTATTAGGAGCAGACATGTATAGTTCAGACACAAGAATAGAACTGTCCCAAGTGAATCCCTTCATGAAAAGAACCAGAGCTGCTACAGCAAAGGCAAGAAGCTCACTGTGCTTTTTCTAGTTGCAGGTATCAATCTCAGTACAGAATTCAGGTTTGTCAGGTGGAGGAACTTCCCCTTTTTTACAAACTGACTCCTTGTGGATAAGATTTGCCAAGTGAATCAGAAATTGGGTGTGTTTTAATTTCTCTCTCATTCTCTTTTCCTGGACTGTAAATGAAGAGCATTTCTGCTGCCACAAACAATTCTATCACAAGGTTCTCTGCTGTCATCTGACAGCTCTGCAGTTGGCCTTCCCACATCTCCCCATCCCAAGATTTTCTCTGAGAAGCCAGGAAAATTATTATTTTACAATTTGGCTTGTTTGGAGAGTGGCAGTTTCTGAACCTGGAAGGAAGGGACAGACTGAAAAAATCTGAGTGGGGAATCAGCATCAAGCGTTAAAATCGTTATTCTGTTAAGAGCTATTCTCACATTTGATTTGGTCAGTGGCTGAAGCTTGGCTGTTGCTGTGCTCAAAACGGTTGTTGCATTCCTTCAACTCACTTTTATGAAAAAGTCCTATGCTAAAAAGACAGAGAACTTTATAGTTTAAGCAAGTATAATAATCTGAAAACATTACCTTTTCTGAGTATGAAAGTGATTTTTCCTACCTGAAGGTCTCTGCCTCCTTTGAAAAAGGAGCCTAGATTGCTATTGAACCTTGAAAATGGCTTTCCATTCAACAGAAAGTATTGCATTTTAGAGACGTTCAACAATGAAATGTTTTGGTCAGAGTGGGAAAATTGGGAGCTACCTTTCAACCCAGTTTTTAAGGTGACAGAAACTGTAGTAGAAATTTGTATGAGAACAAGCAGTGAAATCTTGACCTAGGTTTGGTTTCATCACAGGGGGTTTTTGCAAGGATGGGAAAAAGCCTTTTTCCAGCCCATTGAACGTTCTGACAATCATATCATGTTTTTATGTAGTGTTTTTACTCTGTTATACTCTTGCAGGCCATTCACATATTCCAGTGTTGTGGTACAGTAGGAATTCAATCTAGAGACAGAACAGTGTGGATCATATGCAGGTTTTTACAGAATAGAACACATTCTAGTAACACTCAGGCAAGGTGAAAAACTGGGAAGTGCCAGAGGGACCATCTGTATAAATACACAAGCTGTAAATAACTTGCCAGTAAACTGATAATTGAGTCAGTGATGAAACAAAGCTGCCTCTGGCATTTGTTGTTCCTCTTTCTCTGTCCTATCTCTTTTCCTCAAGTTTGCCAGGTAAAGAAATATGATTTATAGGTATTGGAACAATGGAAGATCACAAATATCACTTACAGATCTGCTTTTGAAAACGTTTTGAGACTAGAACTCATGTCTAAGTGACTGAAGGATTTAAATTGGGTTATGTCAGTTTATAGATTTGGACTTTGGGACCAGCAGATTCAGCAGAAATTACTGTGTGGGGGTTTTTTCTCTCTCTAAAGGAAAATGAACTTCCTTCCTTGTACCTTTTTAGGTCACCCACCATGGCTGGAGGGCTGTTTGCCATGGATCGTGAGTACTTCAATGAGCTTGGGCAGTACGACAGTGGCATGGACATCTGGGGAGGAGAAAACCTGGAAATATCTTTTCGGGTAATCTGAGAATTTATAGCTCTCTAGTTGAATGCTTGTGGCTTTTTCTTGGTTTGGTGGTGGAGCATTTCATAATAGCTGTAAAGAAGCATAGGAAAAGAACCGTGCAAGTTTTTGAAATTAGTTTATGAGCAATATCTAATGAATTTCACAGGTTGATTAGAGATGTGTGGCTTGCAGCAATACTGCTAAGATGTAAGCTTAGTATATTTCCTTGGACAGTTCAGCCTCCTTTTTGAGGCCCCAGAAATGTAAAGTTTTCTGGAACTAAACTGAGAGTCATGTAGAGGAGTCATCTTGGTTGGAAAAATAATGAGAAAATCATATTCAGAAGATCTGAAAATGGTGCTGCATTGGGCTTCCTATATTTTCTCTCATCTTCCCTGTCACTCCAGTGAAAGAAAAACAACTTACTGTGCTTAATGTCGTGCTTATCTCTTTACTTTTGTAAAGGACATTTCGTTTGGTTTGACAAGAGTCTGCCTGAAATGATATGCTATCATGACAGATATGAAAAGGGGTTTAAAATGTGAAGTTAGCATAAAAAAACCAAACAAACCTAAAACCAGACACACAACCCCCAAAACTTTAGAGAATCTGTCAGTTCGAGAGATGAAGATTAGAGTTCAAAAATAAGAACTGGAATTTCTTACATTTGAGTGACTTTAAAGGAGTGTGTACTGAATAAATAAAACCTTGCAATTTTCAGTGTAAATGTAATCATTAGGTATCTGAGTAAAAGGGTGAGGAGATTATTGTTGTTATCTTGTAATACACAGTTTCAATAAAAAGGGCTTTGAAAAATTGGAGCACATTCAGAGAATTCAGAGCTTCTGGAAGTCCCTGTCTCTCTGGGGGAGGGTTGGAAAGAAGTCGAGTCTTTATCTTGTCTAGAAGGAGTTTTAAAAGTGACTTGGTTATAAACTGCTAATGTGGGAAGATTTCCTGGCACTGGAGAACATGTTAGTCTAGCAAGGGGCTAGTGCTGGTAGCTTGCTGGAAGATGAAGTTAAAGAAGAAATGGAAGTAAAGTGTAAATAAAATGTAGATCCCTGCTGCCACAGATAAAGACTCCTAAAACTAGCATCTGAATGTGAACAGTGTTTCTGAGTTCCTTTATCTTAATAGAAACAAACAGCTCTGTCCCATAAGTTTCCATACTTAGTTGAAAAGCTCTCCAGACTCTCTTGATGACGAGAGCTGGTCTTTGTTATCTGTCACAGAATTGTGGACATTTTTCGGGCAGGTAAATGAATTTAGGTAACTTAATCTGCAGGATGAGTCCTATCCCATATATCCCAGTTTTTCTGATAGGTGTTAGAGCAAAATATTTTAGAAAATATTCTGTTTGTCTCTTGAAAGCCATAATGTGTTTTGTGGAAAGTGTGATCATATGAGAAAAATTACATTTTGTAACATGGAGATCTAAAAATCTAATCTGTCAGAAAACATGACATGAAGGTCAACACTGGTGCCACCTAATCCTGCATAATGTATAACACTACCAAGGAATGAATCCCTTGAAGAAGGGGAGAAGTGAGTAAGCAGTCTGAACAATGAATGAGCAATCTGAACACGTTCTATTTTTTTGTGGACAGATCTGGATGTGTGGTGGCAGACTTCTGATCATCCCCTGCTCCAGGGTGGGACACATTTTCCGTAAGAGGCGTCCCTATGGCTCACCTGGGGGACAGGACACTATGGCTCATAACTCACTGAGGCTGGCACATGTGTGGATGGATGAATACAAGGTAAGAGACGGTTCTAGATCATGAAATAAGGTTATTAAATGGTTATTAACTGGCT
>VYZR01006526.1:6487-21334 GCA_013400675.1 Oxylabes madagascariensis
TTTATATTGAAGCTCTAGAATATAAAAACATCCACGTTCTGTACAGTTTTATCACATGAGGCACTGGGGAACTCATGGAACAGTTTTTCAGGCCAAAATCATGCAGCTTGCTGCAATGTTTGAGCTGTTCCACTCTCCACATTGCCTGCTTTCATCTTGAAACTCTTCTGGGTCTAGAGATTTGGAGCAAAAGTAGTTTAAATCCACCAAACTGTACTTCCAGATGCAGTCATATACAGCATCTGGGCAGCTGCACTGCACTCGGGCTGCACCGTGTCGTGTTTACACAGCACATCATAAATTACAGAACTGGCAAGCTCTGGGCCACGCCTGTTCAGGAAAAAGTCTGCAAAGGGCACAGCATCGCTTTCTCTTTTGGAAAGGACACAACGTTTGTCAGCTTCCTAGTCAGTGCCCTACGATGATGTCAGCTCCCTGTCTTTTTTCTTATCAAAGAAGTACAAACCAGATGAACAGCTCCACACCAGTGTGGAGCTGCTGAAGCAAGGGCTTGTATCTATCACAGTCACCTTGTGATCCTTGAGTACAATTCTCAATGCCAAGAGGACAAAGTTTTAAGCTGTCCCTTTCTGATCACCGAAGTCAAGCAGGTGAAGGTATACTGAATAATAAATGAGGCAGGAAGAACTGGAACACCTTTGAAATAGATTGCTATCTGGGTATCCAAATTGCTAATGAGAACAATACCACTACTTCAAGTAGAAGTCCCACTGAAAATACACTCAGAAGCCCAAACAAATTTACTAAATCTCAACTGATGGAAAAATTTTATGGTCAGGGATCCTTTCAACAGGATAAAGCAGGCAGAACCATTCAATGAATGTAAATCTCTGATCCCAAAGAAACCATGGCCTCCAGGTAAACATCACATAAAGCTGAGTTTGCATGCTCTGTATAATCATGGTATACACACAACAAGAAATCTTGACAAGTAACTCCTCACACCAGAATAAATTCTGCCATACAGGACTGTGACCTATTTCTCCTGGACAACTTTGCAGGTGACTTTTTTAGCTGCAGTAAACAGGCATAGTCACACTGAAACCAATTTCAGTTTTCCTACTAAAATACAGGAGGTACAGTCTACTGAAGAAGAGACAGGAGAGGAAAATGGGGGCTCAAAGGATTACACAAGTTTGAAGTTGTCCATAGATAAGTCATGAATACAACTTTCTGAAAGAAGAAAACTCTTGAGTCTCATACATGTGTATCTATATTCTTAAATGAGATGTGACCCAAGCCCCTTTCTGAATATTTGGGGGTAGATTTCAGGAGCCTCCTTGGCTTCTGATACCCACTTCTACTTTCACAACTGAAATGGCTCTTCCAAGCTACATGGTAAACTGAGAAAAAAATTAATTCCCCACCCCACCTAGAGGGATGACAGAATCCATAATATGCTAGCAGCATTTAAATCCCATTCCTGTTAAGCACCAAAACCATTTCTGTAGGGAAACTGGAATCTTAAGGGTTATCTTTAATCATATACAGTATATGTCCAAAGCCCTACCTTTTGGGCAGAAAAATACCCCTCCAGCATTAGTTTTGACTAGATTACATCAATTGGAAGTGTCCTGGTCAGACCACCAAAAACCTATTGTCTCTTACAGGCCCTTCTCAAAAAGATCCCCATCCTATGACCGCTCTTGGTGCTCCTTTCACGACTGTTTGTTCCCGTGTATCAAAGGGATGACGTAGACAGAGATGTCGTCTCCAGAGCCCAGCCTGTCGTTGGATATCCGCCAGCCGCGGTCCTTCAGCACTCCCCTGGCTCGCATCACCAGGTCCTGCGCCGCCAGCGTGTACCTGTGGAAAAGGCACAGTACAGCCAGGAGGGTTGTCTCCATCAGCAAAGTGGGTTTTCACAGCCTGCTGCCTGCCAGATTTCATGTTGTGACCTACCAAGACATACTTCCCAGTGCTTTAGAAGTAGGCAGGAGAAACACAAACCATGGCATATGCACAGAGCAACCCCTTCCAGTTCAGTGACAGTTCCTGAATAAGAATGTAAAGCAATTTGACAGGCACCACTTGATCAAAAGTCACTGGCCATTCTAAGAGCCTGGCTTCACCAATCTTCAGAAGAGTATTAAATACACTTGCCTTAACAAATTGGCTTTCTAGTAGTTGTCTGAAAAACCGAGGACCCCAAATAACACTACTTGATGAAAATGACGCACTTGTTCACTGACACACCTGAAGGTAAACATGGCTCAACTATTTCAGAAATGAACTGTAACAAAGAAAGTAGTTTGATAGCAAGTAATAGAGCATAAAAAATAAAATCCAAATTTCACTTTAAGACTAACTTGTCTGTTTTTCTTGACCACAGGAATGACTTTTCAATCTCTTTTATTCTGAAACTGAAAAAGGAAACTTACAGTTAATATGGTCAGATTAACAGAGCCCCACAGTTCTTCCACATTTATGAGTTCAATGAAAACTGCATGAATGTGAGTAGTCAAGTGCTTAATTTTGTGAAACACCAAGTTTCATGTTGCTTCAAAACTCCCAGCCTGTGCTGGGCTGAGTGGCACTGGATTTATGGAGTAACTTTTCTGTCCTGAAAAGTTACCACATGCTGCTTGGGGGCAGAAGGGTGTCAGAGTCCAAAAGGTGCACAGACATGTGTCATGTCTTCCCTTACTGCTTTACCTGCTATTACTACATTAACACATCTGTGTATTCACTTAGAAATTTCCTCTGAAAGAAATCTCATTATGGGTGAACAGCCACTGTCACGTTTTACCTCATCAGCCCAACACCTGGCCAAGAGGTTTTGAATTTGATTGGGTGGAGGCAAGCTTTTCTATGATTTGATAATTAAAATTAACTGAATAATTAAAAGACTGACAAGAAAAAAACTACCAGTCTGCATGGTTTTTATTAAAAGTAAGTATCAACTTCCAGGATGATGCAGGGCTCTATGAAGCCACACACACAGGCCTCCAAGAACTAAAACACACCTCTGTGTTACCAAAGCCAGAAAGGACAAGAAGAGTTTGCATTTCAATACCCCCTTTTCTAGGGAGGATCCCTGACCACAAATGATCTGCCCAGATCTAATCTGTAGAAAGGGAAAGAACAAAATCTCTGTTGATCAGAAGCACCGTGTGTGTGTTCAGGTTCGTCAGTTACCCACGACTCTTCTAACCTTAGAACTTTTCACCACAGAACTCCTTATTAAGTTCTAATTTCTATCATAGAGACTTTATTCAGTCTCTGGGGATAGAAGAAGAAAAAAAAACCCTAATAATCTTCTGTGCCTAGAGTTTTGATAACTTGAGCTCAGAGGACTCCTTTGAATCAAGAGTAGATATATTTGCGCTACTAGAAAGATTTCTTCAATGCAAATGAACCAACGCTTGACTACTCAAAAGGTTTGATGCCAGATTCAAGTAATGTTGTACAGCTGCAGTGCACCCACTGTTTCTAATGGTACTGAGTGATAAAATTTCCAGGCCTTACTAGTTTTGACAAATGGTTTACTTTAGCAGTAAGAGAAGTGCCCGAAGACATGAAATCTAACACACATGCCTGCATACACACATGCACTGTCCACATGTTCTGAGATCAGCCTGTGCCACAACCTCAAGCTAGAACATCAGGATGTAACAAGAAGCACTGCCCTTACTGTGCTAATGCAACATGAAATCCTGTTTTCTACAGGGAAAAACCCAAACATACATACTTGCACTCCTCAGTTCTCAAATCAGATGCAGGGCTAAGGAACGAAAGGACTCCACATGGCAAGCAAGAAACTGAAGTATTTATTCACAGCATGTCTGATGCTGAGTGAATTTTGGCAAGAACATATTTCCCAAGGACTTCTCAGCTATTGTCAGAATTTAATAAAGAAACACCCATCATTCTGCAAGAAAACATTGCCTTCCTGCTTTTTCTAATTACCAAGGACTCTCCACATCTAAGGAGTACAAAGAAATGAGTATTGCTTTTGACTGCATTTGGCTTTTGCTGCTGAATGTTTGGAGAGGGGAAGATAAAAAAAAGGTATTTTAATAAACAAGAAATTCTCTTGTACACAAACCTTGAAGAAAGAAAACCAGCACAATGAAGCAAAGAAAAAGGAACAGGTGAAGGCAGTAGTGAAGTAGCGTGTTCCTCTCCTGTGTGGAGCTGAATTGAAGCAATGCTGTTCAACTTGGCACTAGAAGAGATAGGGTGAGTCTCTTGTACCTGGAGATGAATAGCAGCAGCAGCCCATTACCGAATGTTTATTCTCCAGTGCTGTGAAATTGGGATTCAGCTGTCGAGACAGCATTAGAGAACTGCTGAAGTAGTTTTAAAGTATCCACTACCTCCTAATGAATAGCCTTGCTGGAATACAACTTCTGTGTTTTAAGAATAAATATATGGAGGGTTTTTTCTTATGCCAAAGCTTTCTGTATTGATCAGTGAAAGTACTGAAGGAGAAGTGGTGGCAGTGGGGGAATTGTGCTGCTGTCTGAGCAGCTTATCTTCTCATACCAAGCAGAGGTGGAGGAGCTCCTCAGCATCCTCATAAATCTCTAGTGAGTGTGAGAGGGAAAATGAGGGAACAAGAAATGACAAAAGTAAGGATGAGAAATAAAAAATTCCCAAGGTCAGAGGGTAAACATGCATTCATATAGCTGAAGGAAGTTGGCAAAGAGTCATAATTCTCCATCTTCATACCTCTTCAGAGAGCTGATGTATGGACAGCAGCAGTGGCACTGCCACCTGTCCTTTGCTAGAAGTCCCCGTAATGTTCATCTGCCACAACAACCGTAAGAAATGAGCTGGCTAAGAAATCCAGCTCCATCCCAGCCTCTTCACTCCATCACAGCCCTCACACGGGAACTGTCTGTGCCCAAATCCCCTGAGGCTGTGTCTGCATGGCTGGATGAAGAGAGACCTGAGGACTTTGCTCTCCCTGCACTTGGAGACGTCCAGGCACATGCTATGTTTGACAGAATTCAAAGATGTTTTTTATGTGAGCAACAAATATTCACAGTAAGTATCACCAGGAGAGAGTTCTAAGAGCATTGCTGAGGGCTGTAAGCTCTTACCCAGCAGGCTATAAAGTGAATACTAATTCAAATGGGAGGGATATTGTTCCCACAAGGAGCTAATTATGTAACAGATAAGTACTCTGCAGCTCTAAAATCCCTTTTTTTTTTTTTTCTCTTTTCTTTTCTAATGTTCTGCTGTCACAGAGTAAGTAGGCTATTGGGTCAGGTGGATCCAGGGGCTGCTCCACAGGTTGGTTCTCCTGAAGACCACAGCACTGCCAAACCCAGGGTGCAAGTCTCTTACATTCTGACAAGTTTTCTACATCCTTAGATATATTACATTTTCAGCTGATCACCTCACCACAGATTATGTCACTGCACCCATAACAGAACCTGATATTTTCTGGGATAACATTTCCTTTAAACATAACATTTATAATATGGCAAAGGAGATTTTTCTGTCACTGACCAGTGAGAGGAATGAATACAGCTCCTGTGCTACTGTAAATTCATTAGTAATACCTCATTTAGAGTACTGTGAAATAATTACATAGAACCTCTTACACAGTACTTTAAAACCTTTAAATATTTTTTACAACCAAGCAGCAAGAGCAGTTCCACAAAGGTAATTTTCATAAATATCATTGTAAACTATATGAGGGGCTGCGCTAATTACCTTTTGCATGCTGGCATGAGAAATGTCTTGCCATCACTATTTGTAAGCCTCTGAACAATCTGGCACAAAGTTGCTTAAAAGAACAAATTTATTTACAATTCAGATGTCCATTCAAAGACCAGTAGGTCAAACACCAATAAATGTGTTTGTTCTAAGTTATAAACAGCAGGCTCAGCTCTGGAACGTGTGGTACTCACGTTGGCACAAACAATGAGTAATCCACCACAATTACTAAAACAGTATCAGAAAATCTAAATCAAAACAAAGAAAATACAATTTTCCTTTAGTGTCTCTCATTGCTCTGAGTGTTCTATAATGGATGAAAAATTGCTCACCTAACAAGTCAAAAAGCTTGAAGAATCCTGCTTCCTACTGCAGCAATCATGGTGGCCATCACCATCAGCTTAGTAAAGACCAAAAGGACTAAGACAGACACAACACTCTGACTATATTCACAACAGATGGGACTGGTGAGGATGGAAGGCAGGGCCAACTTTTCCCAAATACTAGATGAGAATGAAGACAGAGCAGGACAGAGGTACTGCATGTTACCAGGTGCCTTTGCAAGACTCTCAAGGGTGCAGGAATAAGAGCACCACAGCATTTCTGAATGGTGTCAGGGAATAACTGGAAGTCGACTGGATGGGTTATCTCCTCCTATCTTAAATTAATGGCATGTCTGCACAGCACACTGCCAGATGCCCTGGAATTGCCCTTAGCTGATCCTGTCTGATCTCCACCCAGAGAGAGGGCAAACAAAGCTGCATGTCTTGCTGAAGCAGAGATGGCCCGGGACTGTCATTCATACCACATCTTATCTTTGGCATAAGGAGATGGGCAAAGTCAAAATATTGTAGTTGCAGCTTCATGATAATCATCAATCATCCATTCTCCCGATGATTGCAGCAGAACCTTTTTTTGCATTCCATATTTTTAAGTGTCAAGTCAAGAAAACGCTGTTGTTGAGTTATTTTGAAGGTGTTCTCTCTTTAAAACCCAAGTCACTGTCAGGGTGTCCATACCCAGTTATCTTGTTTGTTGATGAACAGGGCTGACCCTGTGAAGATGATCACTTAGAAATATGAGGAACAGCAAGCAATTTGAGATGAGTCTTAGCTATTTCTGAAACGCCACTTTTCACAGACCAACTGGGGATGTGTAAATTCTCTCTTCCCCACTCTCAGCCCAGGGTGAGGGCAGAACACAGTGGTAGATGGCCCTAAATTCACTAGCAACACACACTTCCCTTCCTGAACAGTCCCTAAGAACAAATAAAGCTCTTTCCACTTTCACAGTCCCATTTACAAGCAAGAGACTTCTGATCTCTGACATAATGTTTTAATTCACAATGACACTGAACTCAGTAGCAGACAAACCCATGGACTCACTCAAGGCAGAGACCCTCTAGACGGTTGTTTGGGAACTTGTTTGTTTGCATGATGGTATATTCTAAGGATGGAAACTCATAATCTAAGAGGTGATTAATATAAAAAATGAAGAGCATGAGGTAGATTAAAAAGGTGAAATGAAGCAGGATCTATGTAAATGAAATGCAAGTCAGGCTTTCCACCTGTTCTGTCACCACACCTTTCCTGCAGCTGGTAGCACTGAGCATCCTCTATGGAAGCTGGGTTTAAAGGTCACACCATAACAAGGAATGAGTGGGAACCACAGTGTCCAGTATTTATATACAAACACAGTGAGAGAAAGAGGGAGATGTGAAGGATGTCCTTCCGAGAAACAATCTTTAGTGTTAAGGGATTGTCCAGAGGAGAGACTTGTTGCCATGTTCTTTCAAGACCCCAGTCTGCTACAGTTTTCACAGGACCTCACGCAGCAAACAAAATGGAACCCATGCCAAGATACTGTGGTCCTAGACCTATTCCTTTGAAGGCAGGCATTTCTGAGTTATAATAGAGCCCCTGCTCCAACTGCTCACATTTGCTGTAGAGGCTCCGTTCAACCTATAAAAACATCTTCTTGTAAGAAGATAACATCCCAAATGTTATTCATATCATACTTTCTACAAAAATGTGTTACCAGAAAGTGCTTTTCTATGGAGAAGCTAGAAAATCAGGGATGAGCACAAACCTGTGGGGATCATCAGGGTCACAGTTTGGTAGAAAGTTAGTGACAGCTTCTGCCACTTCTTCATTTAACAGCACATCCCAGAGTCCGTCAGTAGCTAGGATCAGAACATCATCTGGCCCATGCTCGTACTGCAGGAGGTCATAGACTCGCACCTAAAAGAAAAAACCCAAGAGACATTCATGAAGGACATGACTGTCAGACCTGTTTGTGAAACATTGTTGAGTTTGGCTGTGAGTTTATCAGGTTCAGCCAATGCACTGAAATAACCTCCCATGGCACTGGCGGAGTCTGTCTCCAATTCAGCCCTCCACACAGCAACCCTTCCTGCTGCAGCTCAGTGTGGCTCAGGTGCCAACCCCAGACAAGAGGGATGCAAGCATTCCAAAACCAGGCTCTAAGGCACTGTGCTGCCTGATGCCAGAGGCACTTGAAGCCTCCCCCACCCAGCAGCTTGGCTTCAGTACATGAGGCTCCTCCCTATCATTGGCAGGACTAGTCATATGGAAGCTGAATAATTTATTTGATGAATTTTTGATATTTTCTAATAAAATATTCACAAATAATTGTTTTCACTGTTTGTCCAGATCCATTTAAGTCTGCCAGATTGCATGTTTGGAAATGCCTGTGTGACAGCCGGCATTGCATTCACTTTTCTAAACCTGATGGAGCTGCTGCACTCGAGAGTTTTGCCTGAGCAAGTGAGTTGTTCCATGAAATGCAGAAAAACTGCTCAGTCACATGTATCTGTAAGGATTTCAGCAGCTACAGACCGATTCAGGAACTGCACAAAAGTGAAGCTTATTCGCACTATTAAAATACCCACTGACTTCAACTCGTCTGTCTGCAGACCCAGTCAGGCTGATCACTGCTGGCACCTCTTAACACCCTGCCTTTTAAAACAACTTCCACCATCCTTTTCCCAGAGAGGCTGAGAGTGGTGGAGGCAGTCACAGTGGGGGTGGCTGCGAGGCCATCAGCTGAGCCAGAATACAAGCAAAGGCCATAGAAAGTGTTTTAAAACAAGCCTTTAGTTTGGTGTAACTCCTCTTCCAGCACATGCTGTACTCCAGCTGCGAAATGCCTGCAATTCAGGTTGTAATGGGGAGCCATTAGGAAGCACCTACAGAGCACTTTAATTACCCCAGCAACAACCACAGTTTGAAAAGAACTGTAACCACCACAGTAAGGCAGACAGGAGGGAAGGATCACCTATACTGAAATTCAGAAACAGTGCACTTCATCATACACCCTGCCCCAGTCCTGGACTCCACTAACAGCAGTTAGTCAGGACAAGCACTTGGCATAACAAGAAAATATGAGCAGTTTTATTCTTCCTCATGGTGCACTCTCCCCTTAGGAGCCATGGAACAGGCAATGCATATAAAATGCCTGGACCTTTTAATGTAATTATGCTTTTATGAGACTTCACCCAGTACCAGAGGAAAAAAAAATCTAAAAAAATCACTTAGATCTCACTGCTAATCCTTACCAGTTCGCCTTTCACTCAAAAGCACAAGAAGGTCATTTGTAAAATGTAACCTTCACTTCATTATCTAAGGTAGCAGCTGAATAAGGACTTAGGAGAGGATTAAATTCAAGGCAAGATACTCTCTTCATTAGAGCACATCCGCTTATTCAGACTTGAGTGGGAATATAGAAAAGACCCCTATATGCAGCACAGCTCTCATATCAAGCTTATTGTACGGAAATCAGTAGCTGTCATAGCTCCTGTCTCCCAGAATTTAGTTCAGTCTTAACAGCCCAGAGTTGCAACTCAGAAATCACTGGGGTGTGGAGGATAAGTTGGCCAAGACAACCATCAATATACAGCACATGTTCTGGTCAGATCTCTTGGGGACCAGCAAACACTTGATAAAGCATCAGAGTTAATGCTCAGGGATGCACTCAGCACCAAGCCCCTGTAGGGCTAACCAAGCTTCAAATATCTGTGCTGGGAAAAGCACATCCCAGGCAAGGCAAAAGACACATTACAACACAGGAGCCATTTTTGCAGCTTAGGTGGGGACAAAGGCAGGAAAGCGAAACCATATGCATCACCGATTGGAATCCTCCTGAAATGAACTATTTTGTCTGACTGAGGAGCGGCACTGGGATGATGAGAAGCTTTTTAAAGCTACCTGCAGCCAATCCATGGTTCAAAATGCAAGAGCAACACCAAGAAGAGATCACTTTACCAAGAATATGTTTTGTTTTAGGAAAAAAAAATGCATTCACTGATTTATTGTGCAATCTAGGAAGAAGGGTACTTCGTAAAAGGACAAGCTTTGTGAACTGCGCATCTCCAGCAGAAAGGCATATGTCGAGAAGAAACTAGATGTCAGAAGAGATGCAGAGGACAGTGAGGTGTTAGGCTAGTCCCTAGGTTAAGGAAAAGAAAGTGCGAGGGTTACAAGAGACAAGCTTGGGGCAATAAAATTGTTGCATAAGAACCAGTTGGGCATGCAACAAAATGTTCAATGAAATGCAGTTTTGTCTGCCTTCCAGTTACCTTAAGTCCTTTCTTTGTGTCTTACCTTGGATTTCTTAAATACACCTGTAGGTGCCCCTAATATGTTGCTGACAAAAAAAGAGTTAGAGCTGTCCAGTCTATTGTAGGGTCAGGTTATGTTCACAGACTGCCTTGTCCAGGTGCAGAAACTAACCAGCTCCTAACCCTTCCTTTTTCTGCCAGCACCTTTGTTCCAGTTCTTACTTGGGTCAATGAGGGTCTCTTGCAGTAGCACCCTGTGCCTTCAGCTGGACTTGGAGCGTGTCAGCAGAACTCCTGGAGGCACACAGGCTGGGTAGCACCACCAGGGCATGTGGAACGGAAGCTCAGCCCAGCAGGGCTCACTGAACACCCTCTCCACACACATCCCATGCTGTGCAGCACCCATAGCACACTCCACACTGTACAGAAAAGGTGACAGAGTAAGATATGCCACAGTTTTAAGGATGAGGAGACAACCGGGGAATTACCTAAGTGCCTACAACAGCAATGAACCCCACAGCCCTTTAAATCTTATGTGACCAAAAGCAGCTCAATTATTGCAATGAAAATGCCTATTTTGTTTTATGTTTTTAAATTCTAGATTAAACCTTCCCAATGACTGCCTCCTTCCTGCAGCTGTACTTCAGGAAAGTAAACAGTGAGTTTTAAGGAAAGGTCTGTCTGCGACACAAGTTTGTGCAAAGCTGCTCACACTGCAAAGCAGCGTTGCAGAACCCTGATCCTTCAGGTGACAGTTGGCCAGAAAACAACTGGCAGTGCAGAGGTCTCCTTAACTGGTGCAGCACCCTTGACAAATTTCCTAACAATGCCATCTTGAGTCTTCAGTCTTTTCCTTCTGAATCGCTTCTTCTGCAGCCAGACATCAATCCTGAGACTGCCCCACAGAACTTGTGTCCTCGGCCTCCCATGATGTCCTGAGAGCCCTCTCAGCAACTCCCTCCAGCCTACCAGCCCCTTCTGTGTGAAGAGTGAGTTTTTCACTCTTTAAATTAATCTCTTTGGAGTATCAGGGCAGCCCTGGAAGGAGCCAAGATTGGTCACCATACTTCTCCCATTCGCTGATGGCTTATTGATGTAAAGCAGCTGACCTGTTAACTAGCTGAACTTGATGTTAGCAACCACAAAATGTAAAAACTGTAAGGAACAAGCAGAAGAACCTCAGCAGCACAGCCACCCATGAAGCCACAGCAATAACCACTGGGTTACCCTTATATCCTACAGACGGAATAACACTAGTTAACCTGACTAGTACTTACAGATCTTAGAGGTAGTAGTGGACACACATCCCTAGAGCCCATAGTCATACACATCTTTCTGAACATGCATTATGCAGTTTGTCAAATAACATCTTTCTTCAATCTAGGTATTTGTTTCTCATATTACATATTATTTACATGCAGTCAAGAGCACTGAAAAAACTGCTCTGGAAAAGCAGTGAACAAAGAGGTGGGCTGGTTGTTATTTACATTTCAAACAGATCTACCCATCGGACAAACTCTGCCTTTGGCTGCTGCAAAGGACCACAGCAGCCCTGCGAAGGCGCTGTGCTTCGTTTGCCAGGTTTGTTTTTAAGAGGCAGCCAACGCGAGTCCCTGCGGCTGGAAAACCATTCACAACAGAGTGACATTCGAGCCTGCAGCCACCTGAGGTGTTCCTCAGCAGCTGGCCTCAGGGGAATTCCAGCTAAACAACAGCCTGCATTCACTCTCCTGCACTATTGATCAGCCCAGCTACTTCAATAAATTAAGCCCTTTCTTAATTGTATCGTCCCTTTTATGCGCAGTGTTATCCAGTGCAGCTTTTCCTGGCAAATGATGAGATCTTTCAATACCGGTCTCCATGTAATTTATATGTAAATAATAAAAAGTGGGTCCCAACACTGCTCCCTGCAGCATTCACCAATTAATCTCCTTTTAGCTTTTTACTGCCATCCTTTGTTTCCTGCCCGTTAGCCAATTTCCAGTAGACAGTGCCAACTTTCCACTTAGTCTGTAGCTTCATATCTTTTATATTGTATATAAAAGTATATCTCTTATACTCTGATGCACAACAGTTGCTCAAATGTTTTCTGAGGAATCAAAGTGCTCATGCAAGAGCAACAACTGCATTTATTATTATTATTATTATTATTATTATTATTGTTATTATTTTAATTCTTTTGTAGACATAACCTCAAGGACCTGAAGCCACTAAAGTCTGATGTTTGCTTCCTGAAGCCACTTTGACTCCCTTTGATCATACTGTACTCCTCTATGTATTTGCCTTACTTGCTCCTTTTGATGGCGTAATTCCTGAGGATTTCTTCAGAAGGCAGATGTGAATCTAAAATGGTCTCCTTGGACGTATTTGTGGAGTTGTCAGAAAGATTTTACTAATACTATGGAACAACAAAAATTCTCCTTCATTACCTTCTTATCATTTGCTCTGCT
Organism: Oxylabes madagascariensis; assembly: GCA_013400675.1. NCBI lineage: Eukaryota > Metazoa > Chordata > Aves > Passeriformes > Timaliidae > Oxylabes > Oxylabes madagascariensis. Next base: position 19,208 of record VYZR01006526.1, read on the forward strand.
GGCTGGCTTTGGGTTCCTTCCTGGCATGGGCCAAATGCCGTCATCAGAGCCACATCTTTCCCCACCAAATAGCTGAGCTGCCGTTCAAAAAATTTTGGGATGAAATTCTGCTTTTCATCTGCAACAAGGTGGCTCTTACTAAGCTTTGAAAAGCAGAATTTCCTGCTGAAAGCTTTCAAATTAACTGTTCCATTATGAAAAATAAATATTTAATTCCATGCCAGAGAGCCTCAGCCATGGCTTGCCTGCTTTGTGCTATTCCAGTTCATTATAAGAGGTTCAAATCTCTAGAGCTCACCAGCCTGCAGAAGTCCTCCAAATCTGGTCTCATAACAGCTGAGCTAGTGAATACTGATTACATTTGTCAGTCTTGGCTGCATGACTTTTCCTCCCATAGCCTGGCACTCTGTCAAAGTATCATTTCACACCACCCTCAAGTTACTATTATATGCCTATTTCTGGATGTAGTCTCAGGGATGTTTACCTTTTCTTGAGCTAAATTTTGGTGGATATGGTACACCAGAGCTTTGTCATGCTGGAAGTAAAATGCTCAGAAAACTCACCACACTGTCCCTTACTTGAGAAAGGGCACTGCAATTATGGTACAGAAACAGAACCCAGAGGGCTTGGATCTTCCCTCTGTCACGACCCACTCTGTGCCTTAATTTCCTGTGCCTCCCCTTTTCCAGGTTTGGAAACTGCAAATTTTACTTCCCTATCTCTATATAAACAATTCAAAATCCAACGCTGCACAGGGACCAAATATGACTGCTGCCTGACACCACTGCTTTTGCTTCCAAGTGCCAAGCCTCCCAGATGGTAGAATAAAGATGTTGTTTCTTAATGCTGCTTTCTGCGCAAGGTGTGCTGCCCATGTTTGGACAGAACAAGTCAGGGAAAAACATGAGGAGTTAAGCACTGGGGCTCTCTCTGGGAAGAGAGGGAAGAGATGATTAAGAGGAGGAGGTGCAATGGAAAGCAAGTTGGAGCATATGCTACTTCTTAATAATACTCAGGGGGTTTTTTTGCCAGTATCTCTGAATTAAGGTGGCTGGTGCTCTGTCTTCCCTCCTCCTGCCCTCATACATTTCTGCTGAATTTAGCTGTGAAGAGGATGTGGAAACAAAGCCAATTTTGCTTCCCTTTTGCAAAGCAGTTAAGAGATCCTGAAACATGGCTAGCATACGAACTGGATGCCACATTCCAGAATTTGAACGTGTACAGACACATTTCCCACAAATCAGAAAAGCCCATGAGAAGCTTTGGTTTATAGACACAGACAAACACTCCAGCAGCAATTGGCAGAAATGATATTGCTGGGATGCTGTGCTGCAGCCATTATGTACCCCAGAAACACTGGGTCTCAGCAAGCCAGAAAGAAAAATAAAGAGGTAGAATTGCATCATTTTCTGGCATTAAACAAATCCATCACAGTGATGAAGGCAGAGCTCCTGCCTGCCTGGCTGAGGAGAACAGGAGCAGGTCTCTAGTGAGGGACACTACACATTCAAAGGGGGAGAGAGAAAGTACACAACTGATAGCAAGGAAACATGAAGAAGGGGCTGCCTGTAGATCTCCCTCTTTTCTTCAGGGCTGGATTCTCTCAGCATTTTTTACATTTTTATTTTTATAACTGGAATTTTACTATATAATCTATATATAATAAATATAAATATAAAAAGTATTTATATCTCTGTTTATAGGCACAGAGGCAAGAGAGGACCACACCGCCACTCTGTGGAGTAAGCCAGATTGCCTTTAGTTGTGGGGTGGATTGTGGTGATGCATCCATTCTCCCTGCCCCTCCTTGGGCCACACTACAATCTCAGAAATGCCAGAAATGCTGTCAGGCCTTNGTCGTCAAGTCCGGGGATAAGTTTGGCAAGGGGGTCTACTCTGAACCTTGCAACTCAACAGGAGGGTCTCCCTTATTCCTTTTTATCTTTACCCTTTCCCTTATCGTTATTCCTTACCCTTAAGCTTTTTTGTCCCCAGCTCTCACATAGATAAATTTTGGCTGACTTTAGTTTTAGATTGATTGATTTTAGATTTCAGTCCAATTTTTTCTCTGTATGCTCCATCTCGTAAGTAGTAGAGTGAATTCTGCCAACAAACTTTATTGCACTT
>VYZR01006526.1:31548-42545 GCA_013400675.1 Oxylabes madagascariensis
GAGAAATAGAATTAATAATATACTACTGTGACGTTTGCTGCAAGAGAAGCATGAAGCACAGCTTTTCAGCTGACAACAAGCTAACAACTGAGCAACTGTACTGGAGAGATGGAAAGAAGATATGAAGATATGCATTTTAATTTATGCCCTGTGAAACCTCCTGTATTTTGTATGTGGGTTTATTTTGCATAGGCTACAACCTTCTGGACTATTTCTCTTGATTTTATGTAATAAAGTTGCATTTATACTGTTGTATACTGTATATAAAGATATAATATAGCAGTAGGTATATCAAACACAGACATACAGAGACCTGAGGGGGTGGTTTGGTTCTTTTAGTACCAGCACGGCCTTATTCAGCCCTCTGTGTAATTCAGCCCAGCTCACTGCTTTAACATCACAGTTTTGTGACCCTCCCTTCTCCCTGTCTTCCTCATCCACATCCCAGGAGATTTTGGTGGCCACCAGGGAATGACAAGAAAGGTTATAAAGACAAGGCAATTGCTTCCAGCTCTGAATGAGCCTAAAGCTTGTTAAGTGCTTCTGCCACGTAAGCCTCTATTTTTCCAAATGGAAAAACAGGGGGAGCAGTGGGGAGTAGAAAAGGCAAGCTCGTGCCCAGCTAGATCTAGCTGCATTTTTTTCAGTTAACTTTGTTTCTTCTTTTCATTTCAAAAGAATTATGAAATGCTACTGCTGTCCAAAAATACTGAACTAGGCCTTGACATATGTACCACCCACAAAGTTACATTTGGACGCAGGATCAACATTTTGGAAAACCAGGCCAAATCGCACCAGAAGCCAAAAGAGATGTCAGAACAAAAGAACTAGGACTGACATGATGTTACTCATATGCTAACCGGAATCAGCTCTAAATGCATGGTGAAAAAATAACCAGGAGCTATTAAATGCACAACACAATCTACAGAAGGAGTTTCTTAGAGTGTTGGGATCATTAGCAGTGCTTTAGCACTCTTTAAATAAAAGATTATCAAAGTTACCTGCATATTTCTGGGTCAGAACTTGAAAAACCAGTCAGTTCCCATATACAAATTTCAGAGCCAAAATCTTAGATAACGTCTTACATGTGTTATGAGCTCTCCTGCCATGTAAGATGTTCTTAAAATTGGCCTTGGAAAGCACATCCAAACTCACGTAAGAGTAGAAGCTGATGACTAAAACCAAAATCCACGTTCCGTTTTCTTTCATGGCAAACTGTGTAAGGTTACTGGTCACGAAAAGTATTGCATTGGCATCCCCAGGCACAACAGATGGTGTTGAAAACACAACCTACCCTGACCTGGAAGGTTCAGTTCTGTGCACGACAGGGGAATCCAGACTCTGTGCTCTGCTTTGTCATGGCACTTGGCTTTAGAAATTTTGTCTGTGTTTCACATCTCTGCTTGTGACACCTAATAGTAAACTGAGAATTAAACCTAAGGAAGAGCAAAGAAAATCATCATCAAAGGGCTTTAGCTTGAAGCATAGAATAAACCTCTTGTAGCAAGCAACCAAGAAAAAGTACTACTGCATCATAAAAATCCTAGTTCACACTGAGTACAAGGCTAAAGGCATATCTGAGACAGGTTTGTAGAGTTCATGTATTTCTAGCATTGCTTTGCTGCCACTCTAAAAGCCCCCAAACCTAGGGGCATCCATACACCATCCACCTGCCCCAACTCTCCTCCTCACCCAAAATAACCCAACTCACAACAAAACTATTCCAGCTATCCAAACAACCTCCTTCTCAAGCTCAACTTTCTTTGGTCATACCAACAGGAAAGCAAGTTTTAATCTTTAAGCAACACAAAACTTGACAGAAACTCTTTCTTTTTTTTCCCCTCCCACACAAGTAATCAGCGGAATGGAGCTCACCCTTTGGGTAACAGAGCTTAAACCATCAGTCCAAAAGGAACTGTTCATCTGTACTGTCTGTTGAACCACAGGCATCTAACCAGTGTAAGTGCATGCTTACTATTAAGAAGAAAAGATGTGTATTGCAGGTTAGGCACAAAGCCACTGAAAATTATACAATTTATGTCTCAACTCAGCCATAATCTTAAAACATGTCCTTACCCTTGTGCTTCTGCAAAGTCAGGATCTCTAAATCCAGACAGCACTGTCTGATACTAAGTACCCTCTTGATAGGTTAGCTCTAAGGTTTAGTGTCTCAGTATTTTTCCCCTATTGCTCATCTGACACAGTTTAATGAAACAAAATTACAATAAACAAAGACAATTAAGGCATAAGAACTACAACGATGTTTGTTAAGAGAAAAGATGATGGCAAATCCAAATCAAAGACCGATGCAGGTGCACACGGGCACAAAAGAGTTTTTAGGGAAAGATCTACCTCAACCAAGATACTCTCATAGGCCTTCTTTCAAGTAAAGAGGAAAACATACAAGTTTAGAAACACTCATTATTCACAGAAAATCCAGAAACACCTTTTTATGAACCTGAAAGTGTATAATGCTTCATTTTGCAAATCCCAGTTCTGTCTACCAATCTACAAATTAAAAAAAAAATAAAGTCTCTAGCATGACTTGTACACATCTATGATCTCTGGCTTGGTCAAATCAGACTAATACATGAGCCTTGGACCTCCAGAGAGCCTTCACTGCTGTGTACAGGCCTAAGACGGAGGCTGGACTTTGGAAAGCACCAGCACCACAAATTCCTGTGGAAGTAATTCCTAAGCAAAACAAACTATCTATTTTGGCCAGCCCAGTTTAAAGACTCAAGCACCAGAATCTTTTAAGGCACTTCTGGGAATGTGGATGACTTTTTAGTCCATTCACCTCTATCGGAACATTAAAAGGAAGTGGTAGAAGAAAAGTCAGGGACAGGACTGTCAAGCATCTCAAGAGTTTAGAGAGGTCCTTGCGCAAAAAAGATAAATCAGGGAAAAAATTTAATGAAGGTATTTAAAAGCAGAGGCTGGGAGGGGCAGAGCAAGAGTATTGCAAGTGCTTTCATTCACTGCTTATGAACTGTTCAGCTTCCACTACTGAGTGACAAAACCTGTGTGCAGATACTGCAGCTGCACATCAAGCAGGTTCACCTTCTGCAACAGCCTCAGCAGGCTTTCTTTTTTGTCCCCAGTGAACTTGCTACCTTGAGCACTTCTTAACATTTATTTCATTTCTTCTACTCTTAAAAGACAAACAGGAAGGTTTGTCAGCAATTTACTCTGGAGACAGAGGGGTAAGGGAAGGGGACTGTTAACACTCTGGGCTGAGTGCACTGGAGTGCACTGTGATGGACAGAAAAACCATTTGTAAATTCTAATTTTGCCATATTTCTTGTTAAAAGGTTGTTGTGAGGCAGACAGGAGAAAGGCTGCATGTTAAGCTCACAGTGCCTGCTCCACAGTTGCTAGGTGCGGTCCTCTGGAAGCAGAGATTGAGGTTAAGGAGGAATCACAAAGCACATTCTTCCGGGAAAAATCTCTGTAGTACAGGCAGGAGCAGACAGTGAGACACAGCAAGCAGAGACCTCACCATTCCACAGCAGTGTTGGAAACTCCTCCAAGGAGTAAGGGGCCTCCTCTCAGCCAGAAGCAGAGCCATAAAACAATCTTTGGTAACAAGGGAAAGAAAGATAACTTCTATGGACCCAGCTGAGGTTATGTCAAATTTGTGCAGATGAGGAAGCCAGAGAAAGCATGAGTGTGGAAGGAGACTTCACTTTATCAGGAAGAAGGGCTGTTTTTGCTTGGATTTTCAGATTGAAGATTATCTCATTCCAGTTTAGTTTCCTTCTGACAAAACAGACTGGGATTCTTTTGTTTGTCCTTGCATATGCAGCACCTGGTTCCATGCCAAGGCAAAGCCCAAGTGGAGATGCACAGCCACACAAGGACAGGTCTTAGATGCACGGCTTCCAGAAGGAGATACTCTTGCAGGACATGACTCAGACCAACCTCATTCTTACCACTCTCATTTGGCCCCAGAGAGACCATTTACACAGAGCTTTACTCCAGACTTAAGCTTTCTCTTTTGTTGCAGCAGTATTTCTTTCCTGTTTCTGCTTTCTTCTGCCCCAAAGACTGCAGCTCAAGTGGCATGTGCACACTTGGGGGAAAGAGCCATTCATCACCATCAGGAGACATGCACAGCAGGTCAGCTCTCACCTCCTGCTGCTCCTGCAGGGAGGGCTGCAAATCTTGAAAAGATGCATAACATGCACATTGCAAACAGCCATTCATCAGCGCAGAGCTGTGCCCCAGACACCCAGGCACAGCCCAGCAAGCTGCTCTAGTTGTGTGCACCAACGAGGCATGTCCCCTCCTGCTCCCCACCACCTTGCAGCAAGAGACAAAAGCACGGATACAGAAAGCAAGGCAGGTGACTGCAGATGACGATTTCTGCTGCAAAAATGATATCCTCTCTCTCTCTCCAGAATGGCCCAGTGCTGCAAAGGTGCCCCATAATCATTAAATTATGAAAATGTAAATCGCTGGAAGGAAATTAATACCAGGCATGACTGGGGAAAAGGTTGCTTTCTTGTGAAGTAATTATGAAATTAAAATTTGATCTTTCCCTGGTGATTGCACAAAGGATATGGCTGAGGTCTCAAACACAACGACACAGCCAGGATTTCAGCAGAAGAAACATAGAATGTTTCACTAGACAAAAAAAGCTCTATTAAAAAAAAAAAAGAAACAAACAGGGGAAAGGATGACTTTTTGTAAATTACATGATTTTGGCTAAAAGGTGCAATCAAGCAGGTTTAGAGCACAGGGTTTGCAGACTTCCAATTACTTCTTACAAGTTGGAATCAAGCTGTTAGGAAATGCAGCTTATCTGAATAAGACTAATAATGCTAAGCTAATTAGACCCACAGGCATTAGCCAGCAGATAAATTCAGGCCAAAAAGAGGGACACTGTCACTTTAAATACTGCCTTGGGATCGGTGGAAAAGCTAATGAGGCGTGTCAGTTGGGGCTGTTTTATTAGGTGGCTCTCTAGAGACTATAGCCTGAGGTTTCTGTAGCAGGGCTTCTGTGCTTGATTCAATAAATCAATTTATATTAAAGGACGGTGCAGCACAGGTGCCAGCTCCATAAAGCATTTCTGTGGCATTTCTCAATCTGCTCAGGCGCTCCTTGGGCAGGCTACCTGAATGTACTGTCAAAGGACATTGAGCCCAGCAATAAAGAGTAAGCAGCCACATTGGCAATATTTGTTCAAATCAGCTCACACATTACCAAGCAAAACATGTACATTGGCTCTCACCGGGGTATTCTGGATCCCCAATAAGTGATTAATGAGAGCCTGGGTTTTGTGAGCCGGAGTCTGAACCGCAGACAGCAAGGCGAGCTGCACAATGAAAGCAAAAGGCATCCGTCCCAAACAAAATAAAATGGCTTGAAAAGTGAAGTTGCTTTTTTAATCAGATGCTTAGAGGCTGAAAGACATTCCCTGTTGGAAAGAAAAGGGGGAGTGCAGAGCAGGCTGGCAGCTTTCCAGGCAGTGGACAATATTGACTCTAGAATAAAATGGGTTTTGCTTAGTGCTCGCCTCAGGGCACCAGCCTCCCTGCTTTGGAATAAATCATGCGGGCAGGCGATTCTCCAGCACGGGCTGGCCCTCGGGGGCTGACCCCATGTGCTACAGCACCCCCTGACCAGACACAGGGACATAGAGCTGGCAAGGGCTCCACTGCTGCTGCAAAGACGGCGTGCTCAGAGACAGCGACCAATTTTCCCACTCGCTGCTGCCTTGTGCTTCAGCCCATGGGATGAGGTGGGCATTACACTGCCTCAAACCATTTCTGATGGGGTGCAGCTCAGCTCTGCTGCTCAGCTCTGCCTCTCCTGGAGGGCAAAGGAAGCAACCAACAAATAGGTCAAAACCACTACTTGTTATCTAGGTCTCTTTTTTCATGCTAAAATCAAGTCAAAAAGCTGAAGTTGTGATCTGGAAACAAACCTTTAAAGAACTCCATTTCAATGCAAGCAGTAGAAAAGCCACTGTTTTTGTTCCAAGGAAGAGCAAAAAATTAATTTTGAAACCACCAGGGCTGATGCCAACTGGTAGTGCCTTCTGGATGCCTTCGGTTAAGCACAGTGCTGTACAGCTCCTCCAGCCCCACAGAAGGCTGAGAGGGGAACTCTGGAAGGAGCCACAGTGAAGGACACAGCCAATCAGAACGCCAAGTTTGGGAAGGTTCTAGGATGTAGTCAAAGCAAAGTACTTCAAAATTGTTCACACTGGATATACACGTGAAGGAAATCTGACCAACTGCATCTTAACTTTATATAAAAGCCAAGAGACAGAAGACACTAATTCTGTGCAGTCCTGTCAAAGAGTAGCTATCACCAGGCCTGTTGTTTTCCCCTCCATATTTCCACTTCAAGTTACTCACTCCCCTTTTTAGCACTGACCACTCTCTGCTTACATGGCCTCTGAGTTTTTCCTGTTGCTTCTGTTGCCAGGACTTGTCAAAGCTACCAGGACACCTCTCTCCAATACAAGTCTAACCTCTGCAAGGCATGGGCTTGAAAACTCCAGCCCAGAGACCCAGCTGTGAAAGACTGTCAGTAACACAGATATCTGCCAGCAAATTATGGCTCGAGACAGCTTGGAAGCTTGTTCAGCAGGACACACTGCTCTTAAGATGCCTTGCCAGCTACAATACATGTTTTGCAATCGTTGTTCAACCACAACGCACATGGGGCAAGGGTGCAGGAAGGGCAGCTCATGGTCAGTTCCCAGCACTGTGGGATTTATTTTATGTATATTTAATACAGCATGATTTCTTATTGCAATTGCCACCGAAAAGAAAGGAGAAAGGGTAGGCGACCTGGAGCAAGAAGGGAAAGGCTGGTCTCAAAGCAGTTACAAGCAGCCTGGACTAGTGATGCGGTACACATTGCTGGATCAGTGGTTGTCCTAATGCTGTGGTGAAACTTGGCAGCTGTGCTACCACTGTGGGCTGTGGAGACAAAGCCAGTGTGGAAACTTCACATAAAAAAAAGAAGAAAAAAGAAAAAGAAAAAGCAGAAAGAAAAAATAAAGGGCCAAATACATTATAACAGACCCAAAGACAATAATCTTTTGTAATCCAAACAAGCTGGGCAAGCCAAGGCATTGTTGAGAATCTGAAAAGCTCTGGAGCAAAGGAGGAGGATAAAAATGAAGAAAAAGAAGTCATACAGCTTCTAATACAAAACACAAAAAGTATACTGAATTGTAAAATAAAAGTTTATTTTCCTGAGGAAACATCAAAGCAGAGCATGTTCTACATTCTCTCACTAAAGGATTAAGTAATTAAGTGTAAGAGCGGCTGTTTCTTCCTAATATCACCTGCACCTCTCTACATGTATGTGCAAATGTCAACACGTAGTGAGGTTAGTGACCAAAAAACAATTCAGACAATTGATCATCTGCATTGTATGTGATAAAAGTTCAGCAGCATTTTAGTGTATCAAGCTCTGGCTGGCCAAAGTGCCATCTGACATTTTCTAGAAAAGGAATATATATGCTAATTTATTCTCCATGATAGATAGCATCCTTAGAAACAAATGCAAAACAGACATGTCCTCGGCCACTGCGCCCTGATGCATCGGTTGAATCCAGGAATAAGAAAGGGAAGAAAATAGAAGCAAAATCGTTAAAGTGGAAAACAGCCGCTGAGAAACCTCTGCCACCTCAATCCGTCACCTCTGAGGGCCCACCAAACTGGAAATCTAATGTCTTGTCCACAATCACAACCACTCAAACTGACCTAGACTTTTAGATAAACAGAAACGGATTGTTTCTCCTCTGCCTAGGGGATCGCTGCACACAATTCAACGGATAACAAACACCTTGGGCGAAACCTTGCAAAAAGAAATGGATCCTTATTTAGAAAAGCTCTGTTTTACACAAATGTATGGCAATAGAGCTATTTCCTCATCTTTTTATTGTCCCGAGACAATCAAACAAAGGGGTAACTGATGCACTAGTTGTGCAATATGGAGCAGCTGAAAGATTCCAATTCTTTTATTAGGACAAAAATGTAGGGCCCATTTTTCACTTCCATCCAGAAGTCAAAAGGAACAGCAGGGAGAGGTAGCCTGATCACAGTCTCCACATGCTTCTGCTTGGCACAGGCCACCTTTTTCTGGGACAATACTGTGATGAATTCAGACTTGAATTTTCAAGTCACAGTTAAAGCATTTATTCCAGAACTGCTTACAGCTAAGCATATTTGTACTGAAATGGTGACAATTTTTACATTGACCATATTAGAATCTCTAACTGGATCAATGTGTGTTCTAGACTTCAGGAAATTCAGAAAAATTAACCAGAAAATAACTGTCTTCTCCTCCCTGCTATATGCTAGAGCTAAGAGAGTTCACAAACCAGTACTGAAAAGCAACACGTTGAATCAAATCTGCCAGTTTGACTTACCAAAGCTCTTCTACCTTATTCATTATTCCACATGTAGAACTTCTGTCCCTTTTTCTAATGCCAAACAGTACTAACTATGCAAAAACCATTTTGGATAAGGTAAAGTGCTATGCACACATTCACAAGTGAGGTAGAAATGAATATACAGAATTATCTCAAGTTAAGTGAAGATTCTTTCCATTGCTGTACGAATCTCAACATTCTGCTGGTGATTTGGACTGGAAAAATACTGTAGTAAGCAAAACTTCCACTGAGTTGACATTTCATTTGGAACATCTAGTGTGCATAAACAGTTATTTTTTCCCCTTCATGCTTTACTTTGTATTTATCAATACCAAATTTGATCACTGTGATGCCCATTTGCATTAATCACTTAATTCTTTGCAGTATCTCACTGTCATTCTTGTTTAATAGGAAAAGAGCTGTGGTTGTCACCTGCCAATGCTGCAACTTCAGCAGTCCAACCTAATTTCCTTTCCAGATCACTAATCAACCAGGGAAATGCAAAATAACTCCCTGAAGAAACCCTCTTTGCCTTCGAACCATGATGACAGAAATCTGTTCTTGCCCTCCCTTCAGGAAGTTCCTGGCCTATGATATTTCTGTAGCTCTCCTCCACATGTTTTTCGTCCCAACTGGCATGTCACATCTTGAAAAAGAGCTTTTGGAAGTCTACATGAAACCATTCTTTATTGGTGCCTCCAGAGACATCTGGGAGTTTAACAAAAAACCCCTCCTTCTGCAGAAATTGGGAGAGTGTCTCTTGATCTTCCAAATGTTTTGCTGTCTAAGTCCTCAGTTGATCCAATGTTCTCATTCTGTTCCTATTCTTTTGCTCATGCCTGTAGCCTTTTTAAAACGTGACATCATCATTCTCAGGGTGAAATTGCATATTCTACTAGCAGCTGTTCAAGATGACGGACAATGATGGTTATTCTCAGATTTACATGTTCTGCACAAACACTTCAGATTATATTAAACTTAGATCATTATTCTGCAATTAAAACGTCATTATATTTATGGTCCATGAAGCATGGAACAAAGCAAAAGTTATGTAGAGCTGTAGTTGTATGTGAGCATCCAGGCTTCCAAACCTAAAATAGGCTTTCTTTTTAACCCCTCTGTTCTTTTTCTTCCTGAAAGGTCATTTACTACAGACCCTAAAACACAAATGCCATGGAAATTAAGACCATTTGCATGTATTTTGGCTTTTGCCTTTATAGGTCATGCACAGAACTCACAACAGCAAAGAATAGGGCTTCTCCAAGGAGCCTCTTGAACCAACAAAAAACAATGAAGACATTTAGCCAGAAACAAAAAAACCAACATCATTCTTTCTGTCATCACCTCTTTAAGTCCACGCTGTTCATTCAAGTCTTTTCATTTTAGGCTGGTTGTGTTCAGATGGGCCCATGAGTAAAACAATTCCTCAAGGGATATCCAGACCAAGGGCCAGCTGCAGTAGANCATCCTGCATGCAAAATAGACTTTAAGAAAAGCAGCAGCAGCTTTGTGTCACAACTGCAACTAAGATCTTTGATGGTTTTAATCTTCAAACGCTTATGTCCTCTCGGGTGCACTGGTCTGCAGATGCTGGGAGGCCTCTTTGCCAGAGTCATGCCTCTGGCTCACGTTCTCCAAAGCTGACCATAGTAGAGAACATCATAAGGTTCTTTGTCCACTGTGTAAATTTTTGGATTGAATTTATACACAGATCACTTGATATGATANACCCACTGATCCAGAACTTATACAAAGCTCCTTCCAAGTTAGGAAAATTGTGTAGCTTTCAGAAAGATCCCCTAGCACATCTTTGCCTTTATATGCTTGCTCCGCTTTGAGTGCTCACACCTTAAAATGAACTCTCTGGAGAGAGGTCAACTTATTTAAAATATTATCTTCTAGAAGAAAGGTACACCTGAAAGAAGGAAATGCCTTTTCTTTTAGTACGCAGCGGTACACCTCCATGTTTGATGCAGTGTACACTAATCAAAGACAGGTACAAAGCAGGCACTGGTTGGGGGAGAAGGCTGACCCCATGCTGAGAAAGACACATTCTTACCAGCCAGTCATGTTGAAGTCACGGTACAGCATCCTCTTTCCAACTTCCTTGCGCTGCACCCTCCGTGGAAACTCTAAATGTGTGAATTCATTTCCCAGCAAGTGGGGCTGCATGTAAGCCTGCGGGCAGAAATCAAACCACAGATACCACATAAAACAAGACATCATCTATTTTTAATGAGGTAGTATTACCATCCCTTCCTGGTCCCTTCCCACACAAATTCCACCCATTCTTCTATCCTTCGTTTTAAATAAGGAAGATCATGTGCTCCATTTCAGCAAACAATGCACATACACCATTTCTGCCCCTGCCTGATATCCAGCAGCAGCCTTATAGGGAGCAGTCCTCTTGCCCTCAAAATCCTTCATTTCTTCTCCCTGCTCCTCAAGATCTGGGATCTCTAAACTAACTCCATCCATTGACCCTGAAGGAGTCTGCAGAGCTTTGTAAAATAGAACACATGCCCTTTTGTAAGTCAGCAAGAGAGAAAGAAATGATCAAATACAAAGCGATGGAGAGATTTGGAGGGGTGAG
>VYZR01006529.1:14137-40918 GCA_013400675.1 Oxylabes madagascariensis
AGTTCTGTCTGCTGGAGCTCTTGTTGCATTATAAAAGACTTAATAGGAAATGCATGTTTTCTCATTCCTGTCCTAATCTTTTGGCAACATTCCTGTGGAGAGTATAATAGCTGTGCCATGCCACCTCACAGATGAGTCTTCTCAGCTCATAGCTAGTGTTACCAAAACACTCTGAGATTCTCGTGTGTTGTTGATCAGCTGCAGTGCAGCTTGTGGCTATTTATTTTTTCATCCTAAGTTCCCTCAAAGCCACTGGTCAGTGGGAAGATAAGTTTTATCTTTTTCTCTGTGGTAAAGTCTTTAGAGGGATTGTTTTGTCTTGCCTACAAGATTTTGAACAAACAAAATATATTTAAAACAATTTAAACCTTGCTACAAGTAGCGAATTGAAGTGCTTGTGGGAGTGTGTAATGTGGTCTCACTGGATAGTGGGATACTTGGATGTATGTTACATTACCTGGACACAGGCAATTACAGTTCTGCTGAGCTTTCTGTCTGGTTACATAACCACAATGGAAAAGATTTTAGAAATTGTGTAATGCTACAAATATTTATGGACCCGCTACAAAAGAGAAATTAAATCTAGAGGGTGGCAGAAGACATCAAAATCACTTATTTTCTCTGTTTCTGATTATTTACATGTTCTTTGTCATTCCTGTTTTTACTGTTTTCCTTTGAATCAAATCTGGGAAGAGACATGTGAAGTGTAGAGACGTATTACACAGTGCAAATTTTCTAAGGGAGATGGTGAAAAGGAGATCAAAACAGACCAAAACAGGTTTTGGAAGCCTGTGAATCTGAAAGCCTCTTTGCTTTTTTTACCTGTTTTGGCTGATCTAATGGCAGACACCATCTCCTCCTCCTAGTCCTGCCCTCTGGTCCCAGAGCATGGATCTTGCAATGCCAGACATCAGAAGGGTTCCTCTGACACAAGCTGCTTACAGTGTATTACCGGCAAAGCTGTGGTGGGCTTTCCTTGCCACAAAAACCAGCCACAGCTGGTTGCACACTCCCCAGGTCTCCACAGACACCTGGGCATTTGCTCTGAGCCCCTCAGTGCTCACCAGGAGTGACAAATCCCCCTCTAATACTCGCTGACACTGTGATTACAGGACATAAACGCTTCGATGACAAACAGCTCAGTGACAAGCAAACCGCCTGTAACACTGCGGCTCGTCGTCCCAGCAAGTCAGTGTGGATCCCTTATAGGAAAAGGAGGTTCCAAAATCAAAGAAATCAGGGAGGTAAGTCTTGGGATGTGTGCTGGAGACATCGGCTAGCTCAGTGTCCTACTGCAGTGTGCCCTGCCAGCATCACCCACTGCGCTTTGCTGATCACACCAACATGAGCATGTGTTGACTGAAAAACCTGGATAAGCCTTGTTCTGGGAGAAGCAGGGAGTCCAGCACAGCTGGACTTGTACTTTCCTTGACACTGAAGACCATGTGTGAAATAGAGAAACAGCGTTACAATGTATAAAATCTTCCATGCACAGTTAAGCACAGAAACACCGACAAATTTTCTCTTCCAGGACAGACCCCTGCCCAGCAATACTCAAGGGACCCCAAGTCAAACCGTTGCAGCCATTTCCAAATTAGTTATCACCCTTACAGTCAGAGAAAAGCCCAAGCAGCAGGGGATTCCAGGCTAGTAGATCTACTTTCTAGAAAAGTGTGATTTTCATGCTACTTCCCTGTTTCTCCTTGATGTCACTAGGCCACAGATGATCTGATTTGATGCATTCCAAACACATGCAGAATTTATTTTTAGTCCAGACTTTAGCTAGAGGTATTCATTCAGTGTGCTAGGAGCCACGTTTTTGTCTAACCAAAAGTACCGTACAGTGCCTGTTTTAACTCTTCCATGCATGACTGTAACAATATAGCACATGCCAAGCCAAAGATGTGGTGTTTGTAATCACTCATACAAGAAAATCAGGTACCTGCTCAGTTATATAGAGAAAATCTGAATAGGGCATTTCAGAAAAATGAATTGTTATTCTGGAAGAAGTGACAATATTCCTTCTAAATTTGAATTCATTCTAACATGAGATGAAGTTTTTAATATTAAGATAACATGTTGATCCATTTTTTAATTTGCCTGTGTCAAAACAAAAGGCTTTTGACAGGCTCTACAAAGTTGAAACTCCGTTTTTTTTAATCTAAAATGTGGATTCAAGACAGATGGTTTTATGGAGCTTTTAAGTTGATTTCTTAGTTTTGTTAAAATAGGCATGAGTGTGAACTGTGTGCTAGTCATTGCTTACCTCTAGGTTTTACAGCTGTCCATACTTCGGATTTTATATTAAATATTGATAACTTCACTCAGAGCACTGTGGGAATGTACTCAGGATGTAGGTTTTTAAAGGTGAGATTGGTCTGTTGGTTAAGTGAAGTGACTGAAGTGATTATCCTGGTGAGCATAGTTTCAGAAGCAATTGCCTATAGTCTGGTACAAGGTAGTAAAAGGATAGTGTTTGGCCAAATAGGTGTTTTGATAAGGTTAATGTAGTGCGAAATCACACTGCACATCTTCCTAAGCATAAGGGTAATGGACAAAATATTACTTGTTCTTTGCCACTGATACATGACCACAGTCAGAGAATAAACAAGATTAGCACTGGGAGTAAGTGCATAAATGACCCTGGTATTTGGCAGTCTTTTGTGCTGGATGTACAGATACCCAGGAATGTACGTTAAAAAGCCAATACCAGGAAAGAAGGGGAAGTCAAGGAGAATCCAGCCCAAGATGTGGTCTAATTTCATCATCACACAACACACTGTTGCAAAAGGAGGGGTCTTTTGTGTTCAGTCATGCACCCAGAAACAGCATGTGGGGCTGCAGTACTATTTTTGAGATAAGATTGTGAAAAAAAGAAAACAAAAGCATGAGGGATTGATCAAATTACGGCGAAATTCCAAATGTTATAAGGCATGGAATTGATACTTTGGCTTTAAACAGCACTAGTGAACAGGAGATGAAATCAGTACATTAATCAGTCTTTGGAAAGAAATATAACACGTGTTGTGTATAACTAGCAGGAAAACAAATTAACTCCATGCTGACTGATGCAGAGTCAATGGCTACTGAAAATACTTGTGTTTTAAAGCCCAAATACTACATTGCAATAACAGTCAGGAATTAATCTTGTGTGCAATATGGTAAAGAGCTTAGCCAATATCAAATGCCTGGGATTTTCTCTATTGACTGAAAAGGTCTTCTGTGTTTGTGTAATAATGTCAAGGGTTGTTTGGGCCTCCTGTATCTTCTTTCTTTGTTCTGGTTTTTTTCGGGGTTTTTTTTAACTAAGACACACTAGTGCCAAGATCAAATTTAAAAAACAGAGCAAAAAACCCCTGAAAGTGGCTCATTACTTTCTTGGGCTCATTAATGAGCTAAAAGTTGATGATATGCATATATTTAATCAACACTAATTATAATTTAGAAGTGCTTCTGTATCACATAGCGTAAGGAAGCCCCGAATTTCAACAAGAGACACAAGTCAGCCATCAGTAGATTAAAGAGCCATTTATCAATAGATTAAAGAGTGGCTCGTTTGATTAGCCAAGCTTGTTCAATTATTAGCGTTTTTTATTTTTTTATTATTGAAGAGTACTTCATTTCACCCTTTTCACTTTTGAGTCGGCATTGCAACTGTCTGTCTTTGAGAGGGTTAAAATGCTTCTCCTGAAGTTCAGGTCACAGTTTGATTCACTAACCTCCCTAAAGTGGTAGTGTTGGCAAACTGGCTTGAACAGCCAAATCCATGTCCGAGGTGAGGAGTTCTCACATTCTCTACCACATCCAGCAAAGAAAAGACAAAAAATTTATCTGTTGTATCAGTGAATGACTGGAGAGGTGCCATTGCCTGCGTGGCAGTGACAGTGTCTTTGCTCTGTCTCTGCTGAAGTCCACAGGAGCCCAGGTGCAGGTGGCAGGGGACATGCTGCCCAACTCAACGGAGCGCGCGGTGACCATATCCGGCACTCCCGACGCCATCATCCAGTGTGTGAAGCAGATCTGCGTGGTGATGCTGGAGGTAAGCGGCCGTCCAGTGTGTCCATTCTCAATCAGGAGATGCTCAAACACATTATTAATAACTGTCAATTGCCATGGGTTCCCCTGGGACGCTGCCTGCCCTTCCCGTGCCAGGGATTTCCAGAGGCTCTGTAAACTCTGCTTTTCCTGGTGTTTGAGAGCCTCTCGCAGCAAGGTTTAGCAGTCAAAGGCTGTCATGATGTCAAACAATAACCAGGTCCATCATAGAGCTGCAGTCATTGTGGAAGAAGCACATTTTATCCTGATGTAGAATAGGGCAGAAAACATCCAGTCTTGTTTAAAATAGAAATAATTCTGACCAGCCAGGACTTTTTGCTTCCTTAGGGTCAGGTCATTGCATAAGACCGGTACATTTCATTTTGATGGCAGTTTTTTAGCCCTTAGATTAAATTATACACAAAATAAATTTATATAAAAATCTGGGCATTTTAACCCTTGCTGAAAGTGCCCATAATTTCCAAACCATTTACCATTTTCAAAATTGTGCCCACGTTTCCTGAAATGCTTTAACATGCTATTGAAGCTTCATGGCTTTATCTGACAGTGGCAGTAATGAAACCACAGGTGTCACCATTGCCTGTTTTGGCCATGCACTCAGGTCCTCAGCTCTTCCCTTGAAGCCCAGACAGGAGGCCTGTAGCGCGCTTTTGGTCTGATGGGGTGGAGGGCGGGGTGGAGGGCAGGGTGGAGGGCACAGTGGGCTGGGCTGGGTTATCTGCATGCCTTGGTTGTCTGAGGTGACCAATATTTTTTAAAAGAGACATCTTTTTAATACAAGCTCTGCTTTGTTCTGCATTTTGACTGCTTTGTGTTTTTGTCTGCAGTCCCCACCCAAAGGTGCCACCATCCCCTACCGCCCCAAACCTGCCTCTGCACCTATCATTTTTGCAGGTGGCCAGGTAAGAGCAGACACCATTTTGGCTTCAGCTGGAAACCACACCGTCCTGGCCCAGCCTCAGCCAGCACCTGTTAGTTTTCAACTTTTACTCTTTCTTGCCTGGTATAGTATTCATGTGCTTTGTCTACTGTGTGTGCTTACAGTTTGCAGGACAGGAGAGCACTGCATTGCAAACTTTACACAAAATTGTGACCATCTGCTATTTCACCAAGATTTAACATTAACTTCTGTGATTAAGTCATTAATTACAGTTAATTTAACATTACCTTCTGTAATTAAATCTGCCCTTCTGCAGATTGAGAGGTGTCCAAATCAGAAGCTCATTGAGTGGGGCAGCCCTGCTTATTGTAGTGGTTGGGGGGTTTTTTTTCTTAACTTTCAGCTTCACTGGCTGTATAAGCAGTTTTGTCAATTTTCAGAGATGATGAAACAGCGGGACATTTCTGCTAATGAAAAGTGCAATTTTTCTCTCATAGTTTTCATACTTTTTGGGACCAAATAGTGCATTTTGCAGTAAGGATTTGCACACACATGATTTCCACTGCTTGTAGTCCCTCAGGACCAAATAGCAATGGAATTCCAAGGTGGCTGGAACTACTTACATGCAAGTATAGAGCTTCCCAACAATGGTGTGGAACAGCCTGATTGATAACAACAGCATTCCTGTTTCTTTTTTATGTAAGGAAGTTTTGATGATTCCTCCTTCATATTAAGATGTATCAGTCAGGGTTCTCATCTGCCTTTAAAAACCCACAGGCAATTGGTTCTTGTGTGTCTTTTAGTAATGTCTGAAGTTGGTCTGCAGCATGTGGCAGGAATGCTCTGCCATCATCCATTGCAGGGGGAATGCAGCTTTCACTGAAGATCCAGTGGTGAACAAAGCTGATAAATACCCTAAAAACACCATGGGAGGGTCACAAGGGGACCTGTGTAGCCACCAAGCTTCGAGCAGTGGTGGAGGAGTGAGATGCTGTAAGCCCTGCCTAACTCAAGGGGAAATGGACCCCATAAACCCAGCCTAAAGGAAGACAGACATCTCTCTACTCAGGATTAACATATGTAAAGTCTCTCTGGCAATAAGGCACCCCCTGCCCAGCCAGATCTTTTCCCCAAGGTGATGCCAAGGTCTCTTTTTCAGCAATTACCCCATTCATTACCTGCCGGGTGGAACATCTGCAGGCAGGCCACCGCTCCCACCCCATCAGCCCATCCGAGGTCATCACCCTGTCACAGGGTGTGAGCTGATGGCACAGACTGTGTCCCACCTCAGGAAATTTGGAGGTCATATGAGAAGCTGGATATGGAGTTCCTGGTGGAGCTGAGTGCCCAAGGTGCTGCTGTTGGCAGTGTTGGTGTGAAGACCCGTGCCACCACATTCTGCTGGTGTATAAGAAAGCTCCCACACCTCCCAAGAATATGCCAAAATGTTTCTGACAGCCTTTGTAATGAACTGTCTCTGATTTTTTTGTCTCAGGGTTTTACCTTCTACTCTGTAATGATTTGTTCTGATGTATATCCTGATTTTCATAATCTGGATGTAGTAGCTTTCATCATACTCAAGCCTACTGCTCTTACTTGTCGTCAAAATAAAAAATCTACTTCCTTAGTGACCAAAGCTGAATTGAAATGTAAAATAATGTGCCTGAAACTGGTCTATGACTGAAAGTTCAGAATAATTTACTCCATATATGTCAGTTTACACTGCAGTGCTTTCCTTTAAGAAGTATGTGTGTGTATATATATATGCTGCAGCCCATTCTACCAGTGTTGTAATTACCACTGCCTTCAAAGACTGTATATGATTACTCAAAAGCATTGAGACTGTTGCTAGAGGGTGCTGAGCAGTTTGTATAACTAATCAAAAGTATCCTATTTTCAGGTCTAATAGCTCTTGTCATCTTCAGTTTTATCAGTTAAAAAAGTGTTCTCACTTTTCTAATGCAACCTTGTTGAGATGCCTTCTGTGTGCTTTGAATTTCTGTGTGCTCCGACTAAGCAGAATTTTTAAGAAAATGGTTGTCTTGGTCTTTAACCAGGTTTCATAAGTGGAAAATTAATACCAAAAATAAAATTTTATTTGCACTGTTAGTTCCATTCAACCTTTCAGCTAAGCTATCAGAAGCTACTTTTCTATTCTAAATTACATGATGGCTATCTTGAAAGGATTTTGTTTGTTTAACACTTAGTAAAATAAGTAACATTAGCAAAATATAATCTCTGGTTTTCCTTAAGTTGGGGTTCTTCCACTCTAAGTATTGCTTTTAATTCTCTTGTGCTTCTTTGATACTGCCTTGTATAACAAAACAAAAAGGAAACTGAACACTGCCCTGTTCTGCCCTTACTGTTATTCAGCATGTGCAATTAAATTGGAAATTTCTACCCCGTGTGCTACATTGGTGTTTAAATGGGTACTCAGAGGGTGCAGCTTTGCTTTATGTCTCTTACCAGTATGATGGTCTAAATTGAGGAGAATGTGCAGACCAGGTCATCCCTTGCTGTTACTAATGTCAGTAGGGAAGTTGCCCTTGACTTTGATGGAAGCAGATCCATAGCCCATGTGCTCAGTGGAACATTACAGGAGGATGTCTCAGTAGCCTCTAATCAGGCTTGAGCTTAGCAAGCCCCAGCCCTCAGCCGCAAAAACACATGGTTCCCTGACAAGGGGTGAAGCAGACAGAGACTGTTTTCTCAAGCTAAATCAATCAAATGACCTTGTGGTAGCCTCAGAAATTTAAACCTTTCTTTCTCTTTTTTTATTTTTCTTTTTTTTTCTCTTTTTTTCACTGGGGAAGAAAATTAAAGACCCATCTTGTCCATTCTGGTTTGATGGTTTTCATGGACTGCCAAGCAACCAAGTAAACCTGGTCTGAGCACCGAATGTTCATTGTTTTTGTTATTTCTCCAGTTTGTTTGCTTTGTCCTATGTACACATGGAAGTATGAGGGAGCAGAATGATGAAAGAAGGAGTGACTTCTATTAGGTTTGCTGATGACTTTTTTGTGATGGGATCTTGCTAGTTTGCAGACCACTGCTCGGAAAACAGCCATGTAAAAGGTGTTCTCTCAGCTGGGTTTGAAGTACGGCTGAGACCAGAGGAGACACTTGTGATGCAGCACAGATGCACAGACACCAAAGCGTGGTTTCCAAACCCACTGTGTGCTTACAGACCCAGCCGTAACCTCCCTGAAGCTGCTGCCGTGCTTGGCTGAGCACAGAGTCCCCCCCTCTGTCAGGTTGTCCTCATTTGGTGAAAACAGTTAATCAAGTTTCACTTCCTTGAATACATGTTTCCTTTAGACCCACTGATGGCAGTGATCACTTTTTTTTTCTGTGAACTGGAACCTTTTCTTGTGATATATAACCCATCAGTGGTGCCCATCCCCTATAGATGCACGTGCATGTTTGCCCATGAACCATAGAGCCTGGTACACACACTTCTCCCTGAAAACTGCTCATGTGCGTAATGTTTGCCAGATTATGGCCTGGCTTTATAACTAATTCAAAAACTAAATTAAATGCTTCTTCTCCAGAAGGGAAATTCTGCTGCAGAAATACGCATCATGCAGTTGAGACATTAAAGGTTTTAATATCCAAACTCCATTAAATGAATTGTTTTATCATTTGCAGAGGATTCATTACTTTCTAAGAGGCCTTTTGTCAAATAAGCATTTTGCAAACTAAGCTAATCAGCTCTGTTCCTGTTTGTAATTCTCCCACTACAAATATTTATGTTATAATTTGTCCTTCTGCTTCCCTGCCTGTCTAAGCTCAAGCACATGAAAATTTTTCTGACATGCCATTCCTTTCATACATAATAGAAAATCATAAACTCTGCAGTTTGTTTTTTGTAGGCCGCTGCAGAGAGTTGAACAGGACCAGCAGGACCGGCAGAAGGCTGTGCTAACTGGTGCCAGGCATGCCACCATGTCCCTCCTCACTCATGCTTTTTTGCCCCCGCATCTCACCCCAGTGCCTCCAGAAATTATGCCAGAAACTACATCCCTTGCACTGCTCTTGTGGTGCAGGATGACTGGATTTGGAGGGAGCATATTTGTCTGGTTGTGGAAGATGAGACTACCCACTGTGCTGGGGGTCTCCATGATGCTCCTGTCTCCAAACTGGCCTGCTGGCCCTGTGCCCAGGCACTGCAGGACAGGCTGCCATCAGCACATGTGCTCACTGGCACAGCAGCCTGGGCATGAACTCTGTGAGGTGTCCCAGGGCACACTGTTGCTGCCACTTGGCATCTGTGGCTATCAGCAGCCAGACAAGGTGTCTCAGAGCTGGCGGGCACATGGCCCCGCACACACGTGGCAGTCTGGAGCTGGAGGACCGGGCTAGGCATCCCCTGAGCAGGTCTGTCCCCTCCTCGCTGTGCCTCTTGCTGCTGTGGCATCAGCATGTCCCTAGGTGCATTGGTGTCACTGGCCACCCCCTGTGCTCCAAGACCCCCTCAGTGCCCTCAGCTCTGCTCCCAGCAGACAGAGCTGGACTGAAGAGAGGTCCTGAGGGCTGAGATCATCAGAGCTCGGGCAGCAGCACTTGGCGTTCTCTGCTTGCAAGGGGAACATGGGCAGCCTGACAGAGACCTTTCTGTACTGTGCCAAGGGTTATCAAGCAGCACAAGACGATTAAACCTCACTCAGTGTGGAAAGCAATGCAGGTGGCATTTGCTGGGGGGGGCGGGGGGCGGGGGCATGGGAAGCTTTTCTAATGAGAGCAGGAATGCTGCTTGTCCCACCTGACTAACACGTCTTAACTGTGCTTATTGTTTCCAGGCGTTCACGATTCAGGGGCAGTATGCCATCCCTCATCCAGACGTGAGTCCAGCACATGTAAATTACTCCCTTTTTGTTCCCTCTCCCTCTTATTTGTTCTGGGCGGCATTTGCTTTCTACACTTAGCAATAAAGACACGGCCTAAGGACACCTTTCCTGACCAATACACTGTATAGCCAAGTGTTAGCCCAGCTGCATCTCTTACCTTATGTAATAATTGCTAGAAAGTACAATGGCCCAGGAACAAATGACAGTTATCTTGGTCTTTTTGCATGTGATATATTTGAGTTCTTTTAATATGTAATTCTACAGTAATTAGTTAATATTAACAATAGCCATTACATGTAATAACAGTAGAGATGTCATTTATAACCAGTTTGGTTTTTTTTTTCTCTACGGTAGATTAGAATGAATGATTAAACCTTTTATTTTTCAATATAATTTTAATTAATCCAGTTTTAGAACACGTAAGATGGTTTCTCTGCTCTGAAATAATTCCATTTGATTGGTTAGTTCTAATTTCCCATCCTGCCCTGCAGTTGACCAAGCTTCACCAGTTGGCTATGCAGCATCCCCCCTTTACTCCCCTTGGGCAGACCACCCCTGGTTTCCCTGGTACGTACCCATGACCCCCTGGGGATGTCCTTCTTCTTAACAGCTTTGTTTCCCGTGGTCATTACATCATTTTAATAATAAATGTGGTCAATGACCAGCAATCCTTCTGTTTTCACACATTGATCTCTCTTCTTCCCTCCCGTACCTCTGTTACAGTTCCTTTCATCGTTACTAAAATGTGCTTTGTTTGTTACTTTTATTAATCACAGCTGCTTCATTTGTGCCCTTGGCTAAAAACCCTGAGTTTCTTCTGTTCAATCCTCACAAAGTTATTGTGGACCATACAGTATGTACCAGTTGGTTTGAGGGAAGTGCTAGGCCATGCTTCTTGTCCGTGCATTGGTGACACGGATCAGAGAGAAGCAAACATGGGAAAACAGTTTGTACTCATGGCACAGAAACACATTAAAGAAACAATTAAAGAAACTACGCCATGCTGAAAGTTGAATCCTTGTACAGCCAAATGTCTTGAGAGCATCTGTAATCATCACTGCTGGGACAAGTGCCTCACTTCCTACTAGATGATGCAGATATACTACAAAATGCAATGGAAATTTAGTTAAGGACTTAAAATTTGCTCCATACTTAATAAAGCTGAGGCTGAATTCTTGATTGAAGAGTGAGAAGTCACTTAAGACTGCAAGTGTACATTTTTACTGTGCTTCAGAACATACATGCTTGGCATCTATAAACTTCACAGAAGTGCTTCTGTACTGGTACATGCTTTGTATGGCAAATAACATTTTATCACATACATCACAAATTCTCTGAGTAACTTGACTATTTGATATTCAGTGTGAACTAAGCTTATGCAATTCATAATTGAATGTAAACAAATAGAATTGGTCACTTTCTTGTAGATTTTTTTTTTTTGTATATTCTGGTTAGAAATTACTATTTTTGGCATATCTTTACAGATAAGACAATAAACACCAAAAAAGAAAAAGATTCATGACATCAAAACATACTTCTGTTTCTTTGTGATGTATCTGATAAAATACAAGTAATACTAAATGGCCTTTCCTAGCTTTGTATTTTCCTTATTCTTGTCATTAACATCCTGCTCCTTAATCTTTTCCTGGTTATATTTGTGAGATGTACGTCTCTGTAATGTTACTGTGTGTTAGAGCAGTAATTCCATTTTTCCTGAGCATTTTCCTTTTGTCCACCCAATTTACAAACAAATGTATGCAGCTTAGAGTACTTTGTCCATTTCCCTTCCAAAATTACCCTTCCCAAAATTACTTCAGCAACTAATCCCACATACAATTTCCAGATTTTCTTAGGTTCTTAGTCTTTTTTTTTTTTTTATTTTTCATAAATATGTATTTTGTTCAACTAATTGTTCATTTGACATCCACTTTAATTTTCCATATTCTAGAATTCCTAGTAGACAGGTCCAATTTCAGCCATCCATTAATTTCTCAATTGATGTGTTTAGAACAAGCTTCGGAGACTATTTTTAGAGGAAACCCTTCATTTTCTAGAAGCTTTTTATGATGACCCTGTGGAATCTCATGTGACATTTGTTGCTTTGGTGGGTTAAAGGTTAATTAAAATAAGACCCATTTAAAATGAGCCCAGCCCTCTGAGTTTTGCATCCTTTGCTTTCTTTTCTGTTTCACTAGCAGTTCTCAATTTTTCTTTGCTCCTTTCTTTTATCTTTTTTTTTCTTTTCTCTCCTTTCTGTATGTTTCCTTCTTTAAAATTTCATTTGTTGTGTCTTGCCCTTCTTGCAAACAGCTGGCGTAACATTTTCCCTCTGTCCCCTGAATAGGACTGGATGCCACTACTCCAACCAGTTCCCATGAACTTACTATTCCCAATGATGTAAGTGGACCAATAATCCGTCTCTCTTTCTCTTCTCTCGCTCCTCTGCCGCCAGAGGGGACGTCTCTAATCTTTGGCTGATCTGTAAACACCAGCCCCAGAGTAAACTGTGCAGCACTCAGTCTGTGGGGAGGGGTGTGAGGGGTGGGTGAAATGCTGGATGGCAGCAGCAGGAGTGACTGTCCTCTCTCGTGCCCCTTGGTGCCAGTGCCACGGGGCTTCACCGACTTCACGGAAGTCTGGGTTCCCAAAACTCGCCTCTCAGGTGGCACTGGCACAGGTGGTCTCAGCAGAGGGGCCAAAGGGGGTGGAAGACTGTGCAGCCCTGTGTGCTGTGTGTTCGGCTGGAGTCCTCCATGCCCATCTCCACTGAACTCCACACTTACCCAAGGTGGCATTTTTCCTGAGCCAAAATGCTACTTTGGAAATGTAAAGGTGCAGTATAAGGGTTTATTTAAAAAACAAGGGCTAGAAACACTCCTGCTCCAGCAGCTCTGGGTTGGCTGTGATTGACAGGCCCAGTGTCCATGAGCAACATGGTGCTGAATCTGAAAACAGTTCAAAATGCCCAACTAATATGCTGGGCATCACATAAAAATGCCTTCCCCTTTAATTTGATTTCATTGCACACAGCGTTGGGGTCTTTTTTGAGTTTTCATTACAAATGAGTCACTTGGAAAATGGAAGTTTTCCCCTCCAGTAAAAAAAAAACTTTGAAGCATGAGTGGGATCACAAATACCAATTACATTACTTAAGAGATACTTAAAATGTTGTGCAATCCCTATTAAACTCAGTGGCAATGATTTACAGTAAGAAAAAGATATAAAATCACAAAGAAATGGAGGTGTGAGTGCTGTGATTTCTTAAGCTTTCTGTTACATAAGAAATTCCCTGCTGATTTATGAGTTCCTGCTTTGCAACCAAATTCATTTTATGTTGAGTATTTTTTAGGAGCACCTTCTTTATCCTAACAGCACAAATTTCTTAATTTCACTTTCAGGCAAATGTTGTTCTTGCCATCAGAGATGTAAATCCAGGGTCACTCTTCTGACTTACCTTCTTTTGGGGTTCATAGCAGAGAAAGAGAGGGAGAAAGTTGGCCCTGGGTCCTGTAGGGCAATAGAAAATTTTTAAAAACCATCAGTTTCTCAACCATGTGGTGTGAAATGCCCCAGCTGAGCAGTGTCAATGAAAAGCAAACATGAATCTGCACAATGCTTCTCCCAGAAGGTTTTTCTGGCTATGCAGTGTGTGTCTTGCTGTTGTTGCTAAAGGAGCAAAGCCAAGCCCAAAATGGGGTTAGGCTTAGAAAGAGCCTGCAGGAGCTTACAGATGGTGAGAGCGAGTTCTGATGTTTGGATGGTGTCAAGGTGTGCATTAGAGGACCAAAAGGGGTGCTGCCCACCTGAACTCTGTGTGCCTGTCTGTGTGTGCATACCCAGGGTTCCAGAGCAGAGGGAAGAACAGGCTCTTGTCCTGTTGGGTGGCAGGAGCTGCTTGGGAATTTTGCAGGTGTCTTCTCTGGGGTCTCCCAGTGTGACCATGCAGACTGGTGTCCCATGTCCGCATCACAGCTGCACTAAGACTGCTCTCCAAGCAGCCCAGTGCCAAAAACGTATTTCTTTGTGTCAGCAGTGGTGTGACCAGCAGGACCAGGGCAGTGAATGTCCCCCTGTGCTTGGCTCTGGTGAAGCCACATCTCAAATGCTGTGTTCAGTTTTGGTCCCACAGTTCAGGAAAGACATTGAGGTGCTGGAGTGAGTCCAGAGAAGAGCAATGAAGCTGGTGAAGGGTCTGGAGCACAAGTGCCATGAGGAGCTGCTGATGGAGCTGGGGTTGTTTAGCCTGAAGAGAGGAGGTTCAGGAGGGACCTTACGTTCTCTGTAACTACTTGAAAGGAGACTATAGGCAGGTGGAGGTTGTTCTCCCAAGTGAGTGATAGGAAAAGAGGCAATGGTCTCAGGATGTTGCACCGGAGGAAGTTTAGATGAGATATTAGGAGAAGTGTCTTCACTGGAGGGGTGGTCAGATATTGGAACAGGCTGCCCAGGGAAGTGGAGGAATCACCATCCCTGGAAATGTTCAAAAGGACAGGTCGAAGTTTCAAATGGACATTGTAAGTGTTCAAATGGACATTGTGAATGTGGCACTTGAGGACTTGGTTTAGGGGTGAAATGATGGGGCTGGGTTAATCATTGGGTGCCATGATCTTAGAGGTCTTTTACAACCTTAATGGTTCAAAGAGAAATGTGGGTAAGAGGGAGACAGAAAGAAATGAGGCAGTGAGGGAACAGAGTAGGAAGGCACCTGCTCCATCAATCAGATGCTGTGTGGAGGGAGGTCAGGGTGGGAGAGGCAGCAGCAGCTGTGCAGCAAAGCCTGCGTGAGCAATTTGACTCTGCTTTCCCAATAAGCATCTCCTAGTCCCAGTTCTGATGGACAGGCGGTCAGTGTGGCACAGTGATTGTTTATCTGGCTGAAGGTGAAGGAAGCTGCAGACAGCCCTGAAGCTACACATGGTTTGTCCCCTGCCTGCTCCAGCTCCAGGAATCCCGTACTGCATGAGTTAAACAGCGTTGTTATCATTTGTTCTAATCTGTGTAAAAGTCCAGCACACATGAGAACACCATGAGACTTGCAGATATCTACGTGCTTTGCATCTGAGAGAAATTAATGTATAGCTACATGTACAACACACTTTTTCATACCTTTTAAGACCAAGACAATGAATGATAAGCATGCCTCGGTAAGAACGTGATGGAGCAAGATCAGATATAAAGACGATGAGACTAGAGAGCCTAGTCTACAGCAAACAGATATTAATAGCCTTTTACAAATTACATAGCTTCATATTAAAATAAATTTTTCTCACTCCCTCTGGTATTTAGGCAGTGACAGAAATTTATTTTTCTGTTATTAATAATTTCTGTAACAACATAATGCTGCTTTCTTCCTACAATATGCTGACAATTGCATTTAACCTGTTGCTCAATAACAAAGAGATACTGGAGAATAAAAAAAATGTATGTTTTACAGGAAGTTATTTCCCACGTGCTAAAAGCTGAGGCTTCCTGTCCAAATAATGAATTCAGAAGATTTGCCTTTCTAGATTTTTTCATAACTTCTGTGTAACTCCTAAAAGAGAAAAAAGAGGACACTTCTCCCAGTCCATCTCAGAAGTCACCTTGGTCCTTATCTAGTATCTCATTTTGCTCATCAAAGCCTCTTACAGGGGCATTTGGTTGCCTTTCTTTTCTTGCTGGGATCTTGTCTGTCCTTCCACTGCTGCCCAAGTTACACAATATGAGTGTGTTTCACCTAAATCCCAGAATAAAGTGGCACAAACAGGTCCTTAAAAGAACCTTAAAAGAAAGAAGAGATGGCACCCTTGGGTGTAGATAACAGATGTCTTAAGATCTGATAAGTCAATACCCCAAAACATCCATTGAGAGTAAATGAACAAGCCATTAATAATTTTAAAATCTGTCTCATATAAATTAGGCATATTTTGCATATATGTGGGAGAGGCAGTCAGGGACAAGCAACAGGAAAGCAACTTACCCCACAGAAAGCACCAAGAATATTTTAAGGCAGCTGTAAATCTGATCACTACTCCATAAAAACAGAAGTGTCAATCCATCCAAGATGGATATGGCAGACTTGAAGAATTGCCTTTATTTCCCTATGGTACCTTAAATATTTCCCTGCCAATGAATGGAACCCACATGTGCAAAATGTTCTCGGAGCAGCCCACGTTTTCTCAGTTTTCTATATGGCTTACTGCAAAGTCTGTGCAAGTATGATGGTCCAAATTTTGCATTGTTGTGGCAAGGAAATTTATTAATATTATTACTGTTTTGTTCTTAAGAGGTACAGAGTATTTAAGCATCTTTTTCCAGACCCTGCTGCAAGTTTGTAAAGAACTATAATCTGCCTCAGGAGATATTTCCCCCTATAGAGTACTCTGCCCTAGACCTTTTAGTTAAAAAGCAAACAACAGGCCAACCCAAACCTGAAACTAAGAGTTTCAGCCAGTATCTTTCTGAGAAGAGATTGATGAGTCTCATTCATGATGAGCACCTGCTTGCTCAGCTAATGTAGAGGCTTCGCCAAAGCAAATGGACTTGCTCTGTGTTGGCAGCAGGGAACCAGGGGGAACCATGAGTACCTGTGGACAGGTATGGCGAACCCCTCTGCTCCTGACAGCAGATACCAAGTTGCAGAGGCTAATTCTTGGCCCTTTTTACAAGCACTACATTATAAGAAAGGAAACTGATTCTTTTTTATCAGTGTTTAAAATCTCCATGCCATTTCCTGTGGCATGCTCTGCAGTATTGAACTCTTTTATTAGACTCTGACAGTGCTTTAGCATTACAGGAAAATTTTGATATAGATATAGATATAGATATAGATATAGATACATAAAGCATTTATATTTAGCATTATGGGGAAGATAAAAAAATGGAAGAGGTACCTGAAACAGAGATGCCATAGCATATTGGGAGAAACTATCGGCATCAGTAATTTGGAGGTGGGAGGAATTATAGGAGACGTTAGAATTCCACCCTTTAAGAGTCCAGACTCCTGACTCAGTCCTGTTTCCATTCGTGCCAGCAGCACTTTACTGAAGAACAGAGTAAAGCTACAAAAAGGCAAAAAACAGAACGTGTGTTTTAGGGTTGGTTTGTTTCGAGTTTTTTTGGCACAAGGAGAAATGAGGTATGTTGAGGTTGGGGAAGACAGACACAGGTGGTGTAGAGAAAGTAGAAGGGGAACCATTTTTATCTGATGCTCACAGATCAGGTGAAATTTTGAGGTGTACAAACAAATGGTGATACAACACATCAACAAGCTCTGCAAGTTACTGCCATTGCCCTTGGATAGTGAAAGGAAAAACAGGTTCAAACAGAAATTGTCAGACAGATAGACAGACTGTGGAGCATAAAGGCAGAGATAGCAGCTACTGCTCAGGTGGTCTGTAAGCCTTAGGAGGAATTTGAAATACCAGTGACAACTTTATTTTATACCTCACGCTAGTTTTATCTTTTTTTTTTTTTTTTTCTTGTAAGGGTGGGCTACTGCCACAGTCAGAGACAGACTACTGGGCTTGATGCACATCTGATGGCTCTTCCAGCCAAGTCTTGAGAGAGTCAAAATATATATGCATATACCTGTACATACTATGTGTGATGTATGTACATATGTGTATATAGTATATATTTATAATAGAAGTAGGCAAAGAATCACAGAGTGGGTCAGGTTGCAGGGACCACAGTGAGTAGTCTGGACTAACATCCCTGCTCCAGCAGGGTCACCTTAGAGCACATGGCACAGGATTGTGTCCAGATGGTTCATGGATATCTTGAGTGAGGGAGACTACACAATCGCTCTGGACAACCTGTCCTGGTGCTTGGTCACCCACACAGTGAAAAAGTTCTTCCTCACATCCAGGTGGAATTTCCTGTCCATCAGTTCTTGCCCATTGATTGCCTCTTGTCCATTGATTGCCTCTTGTCCTATTGCTCGGCACAACCAAAAAAAGCCTGGATCCACCCTATTGGCAGCCTCCCTTCTGATGCTGGCATTCATGAGGTCCCCTCTCAGTCATCTCTTCTCAAGGCTGCACAGGCCAAGTTCCCTCAGCCTTTCCTCGTAGGAGAGGTGCTTCAGTCCTTTACTCATCTTTGTGGCCCTGCATGGGACCTGCTCCAGGAGCTCCGTGTCTCACTTGTCCTGAGTAGCTCAGAACTGGACACAGCAGGTGGCCTCAATCCAGAGGTGGCCTCACCAGGGCTGAGTAGGGGGCAGGATGACTTCACTTCATCTGGGAGCAGTGTTATTTATTCCTAATGCTCCCCAGGATCTCATTGTCCTTCTTGGCNGTCATCTCTTCTCAAGGCTGCACAGGCCAAGTTCCCTCAGCCTTTCCTCGTAGGAGAGGTGCTTCAGTCCTTTACTCATCTTTGTGGCCCTGCATGGGACCTGCTCCAGGAGCTCCATGTCTCACTTGTCCTGAGTAGCTCAGAACTGGACACAGCAGGTGGCCTCAATCCAGAGGTGGCCTCACCAGGGCTGAGTAGGGGGCAGGATGACTTCACTTCATCTGGGAGCAGTGTTATTTATTCCTAATGCTCCCCAGGATCTCATTGTCCTTCTTGGCACCAGGGGCACACTGCTGGTTCATGGACAGCTTGTTGTCCACCAAGACCCCCAGGTCCTTCTCCATAGAGCTGCTTTCCAGCAGGTCAGCCCCCACATTTGTTGAATTTCAGAAGGGTCCTCTCTGCCCATCTCTCCACCTTGTCGAGGTCCCTCTGAAGGGCTGCACAGCCCTCTGGGGTATCAGCCACTCCTCCCAGCTTTGTGTCATCAGGGAACTTGTGAAAGGGCCTCTGCCCCTCCATCTGAGTCATTGATGAACAAGTTAAACAATACTGGGCCCAGTACTGAACCCTGGGACACACCACAAGTGACAGGCCTCCTGGACCCTGTGCCACGGATGATTATATTTATTAGTAAGTATAGTATTGGACTACAGTGTATAATAGACTTGGTATAATCTGTGGTAGGTTTGGCTCCTCTCCCAAATGGGCCAGAGGTGTTTGGATGCAGTTTGATATGATTCCATCTCAGAGCAAAGCATCTCAGGCAGGTGTCTCGATATAAACCCAAATGCCCATAACCAAATGTCCCTTGAACTTCTTCAAGAACACATCAGCTCTTGAATACTCAGATACTGCTCAAATTTCAGTGTAAGTAATGTTACGAGAAAGGCACTCCAGAGAGAGCCCAAGCCCCCAGCACTACTATCCATCCTGCATGGCAGATGGAGTTGTGTGTTCTGCACAAGCCACAGGCCGTGTCATAGAGGGAGTCCAAGCATCCTGTTGTCACAGCAATGAAGGGTGACTTTGGAGAGCTTCAGGCCAAAGGTTACCAAACCTCTCTTCCAGACACCAGCATCACTAGTGTCCTTGACCACTGTGAACTGAATCCTCACTACCTAACTCAGACTCAGCTAGGAGGTGGCACATTCTCTGCACTGACCCACTTGGGTGACAAGCTGGGCATCACTGGAGGACCCCCAGCACATACAAGTGACAGCTTGCTGAGTGACCCAGCAGGTTCCTTCTCTGCCTGTGCTCCGGTGCTCTCCTGTCCTGTGCCAGCTTCACTGCCTGCAGACCATGGAGGCCAGTGAGACTGAGCCTTTAGAAGCTGAGGCTTAGGGATCCCTGTGCTGCCCACAGTGCAGGCACATTGGTGTGCACACAGACAGGCCAGAGGCTTCCTGCTGAAGCACGCACCAGTCCTCTGCACTGGCATGTGTACTCACACACTAAGAGAGATCCTTGGGATAAGGACAGGGAGCTCAGCAAGGCCCTCCTGTTGTAACAGGATGGAAAATTCTGTGTGCATTTCTTGCCACTCCATTTTTCCCCCCTCGTGGTTGCTCCTCTTGTGCTTGTCACAACTTGGTCTTTGTTTCAGCTACCTGGGTATCCACTTTGGCTCTCTGTTTGTCTCTGAGTCTGAAGCAAGGATTGCATTCGGAGGCTTTTCTTCTTTTGATAAAATGCCTGGACAACATGAATCTGTTTCTGGCCAATTACTCCAAGTACTACAGTACCACAAAGTGTAACACATCAGGGCCTGAAGTAGCGGGAAGAGTGGGAGGGGCATCTTGGCATATCCTTCTGCAAAATTGGTAACATTATCCCAGCACCAACAGACCTGTAGAGCAAAGTTTCCATTTTCTACTCATTCTGCCCATGGCTGAGCTTCTCAGCACCCATCCTTTTTAACACAGAACAAAATCCCGCTCCTCACCCTTACAGAAACCAAAATATCTCAGCCTCAGCTGCTGGCTCTGTGCCCACTTGTTCCTGGGGGCTCTCCATGCTGGAGGAGCAACACCCTGGGACACGTGCACACCCACACAGCTCAGGCTCATTTCTATTCACAAAATTAGAGTTTGGGTAAGTTTCTGTAAAGGAAGGCAAACAAATTTCATTCTCTTCCTGTGCCTGCTTCTGCCTTCAGTCAGAGAGCTGTAAATCCCACTGACTTTAATGCACAGTACCTGGCCAAGCAAGAACCACGTGCACCCAGGGAGCTCTAGGGCTGTCAGTGCTCTGGAAAGGTGCAGAGCCACATGCAGCTGCTGTGGATGGTCTGCTTGACTTCCAGCTGCTGTTGGCTTGTTCCTGCCACTGGCAAGTCAGGCAGAGCTGTGGTTTGGTTTTCTCATCATCACAGCATGCCGACATTTTCTGCCATGGGAGACAGTGAAATACTCTTGAAATACCAGAAATAACATACTGACTTAACCATGTGGCAGCAAAACTGGATCTAGAGGCATATGACCATAGAGCCAATAGACTGCACTAGGGATTCCTTCCAAACAGCAGAGCAAAAATCTTTTTGTTTTGCTACTGAGCTGCTCATAACCATGTTTTTAGCAATACTACAGATTGCAGTTAAGTGGTTTTTGCTTGTGTCTGTGGCACTAATCTCAGTCTTTGTCCCACTCCAGTTAATAGGCTGCATTATTGGCAGACAAGGCAGTAAGATAAATGAAATCAGGCAGATGTCAGGAGCACAGATCAAGATTGCTAATGCCACAGAAGGCTCCGCAGAACGACAAGTTACAATCACAGGATCCCCTGCAAACATCAGCTTAGCACAGTACCTCATTAATGCAAGGTAAGTTGGCTTTGTAAGTGATCATGCTTCTGCGAGATTGCTCTGTCTGCTCTCCAGCAAATGTCTGTCCCAGGTAGATCCAGAAAGTTGCTTTGCAGTGTTCATTTTGCGTAGTATTACTCAATTCCTAATGGTTTGTAAAGCCTGCATCATTAGAACCTGTGTTTGCTGTTGGTTTGTATGGAAAGGAGCTTAATCCGGTGCAATTCCAGGTACATGTTGAATGACAAAAGCTGCAAAATCTGAATACTCGTATTAGCATCCACCTAAAATATTGGTGGATAACTTAAATGAAATGGCAATCATAAATTGTTTAGAGGAAAATACTTTTCACAGACCCATTTTACTGTCCTGAATGGCAAATATAGTGAAACAGATTGCAAAACAGATTTAATTTACCGAGTGGAAATTGCCACTCAGAGTTGATAAACTGACATTCGGTTGCTGAAGAGGCACAGGATTTACTTCTTCAGAGACAGCAGCACAAATCTGTGAGAAGCATTCCCTAATGAGACAGGGTGAGACTATCTGCTTCTCCACTTGCTGGTCCCAGAATTAATGAAAGCACTGGCTGTTTAGCTAAGCCATAGTGATGGCTTAGGTCTCTTAACAGTTTTTATATGATTATTTAGAAAAATACTAAAATTGATCCCACTTTTATTTGCAATTATGCAGAGATAAAGTCCAATGGATATAGTGCTGTCTCATAAATCTACTTGTAAATGCTGGGCTGAGGCAATATATGGTGGGGGAGTGGCTATGTAATTTATGGCTTTTTTTTTCCTTTTCTTTTTTTACCCTCCACAAAAATACTGTGATATGAATCAAGCTTTGTGTTTAACTATGTTTGCTGTTAAGGTAGTACAAAGTATGTGATTTATGTGGGAGCTGCAGTCACAGCAGGTCTATGGCTTCCTGTGCTCCAGCCTCCTCTCCATCCCAGTTTTGTAGAGCACCACTGCAATGGTTGGAGTGGAGGAATGGGGTGTTTGTGCAGCTCTGTGTTATAGCAGACAAAAATACTGCTTTTTATAATTTAGCCTGAAAGCAGCTTCCTAGGGAAAGATATATATAGGGGTGGCACTGTGCAAACTAAGATAAACCCATTTCCAGAATCTTAAAACAACCTACAGCTCTTTTGATTTATATTCTTTGTAGCAAATATAAGTCACTTCCGTAAGCCCTGTAATCAAATAAAAATGTGTTCCCTCCTTTAACCCTTAAGGATATGTTCTTCTCTTGGTGTTCAGGGATTCCCCACACATCGAGACGAGACTAGACCCCTTCATTTTTAGTTGCACAAACACCTTATGGCATGCATCTGGATCTCGGAAGATAACAATTTAGGATCTTGAAGACAGCTAAAGCATGCAAATAAAATAATGCACTTATTAATGGAGTTGCAGTGAGCTGCTCACCAGAGACAGAAACTCTAGTGAACAAAACTGTTTGACTCACTTTAGAAAAGTCTGTGAACTCTCACACTTCTGTTGATTACTGTTTAATGATTCTTGTGGTGGAATGGGATCTGTATGAGGTCTTTTAACATACTTTCGCAAAGAAGAAAACTCCTCAGCAGTCATATACCACGGATCTCTATCTATACCCTGTGAAGCCAGAAACAAAGTATTTTGTTCCTGTTAAATTTCTAGATAGAAGTCATTTGTTACCATCATCTACAATAAACCGTCATATATTATTATGTACCATGTGTTGGAACTGTATTTAGATGAAGTGACTTCATTTGTAAATGAAGACTCTTAAAGTAATGTGTAATAAATTAAGCTGTAAGGTAACATAGGCGATTAAGGTGGCTTTTTCATTTTAAAAAGTGACACTGTTCCAGACTTCTCCTTTCACATGAGACATTGCTGTCCAGCCAGGTGCCACCACAGCAGCAGTGCGAGTTCAGTCACACTGGAGGAAGACTGAGAAGCTGTGAGGCAGGTGGGAGGTCCGCTCTAGTGAAGTTTAGGTGCTGGGGCAGGACAGAGGTGCAGAGCCAGGCAGCAGCTGCTGCTGCTGCTGCCTGTATGGGCTGGGAACCACCTCCCAAACCTGCCACTAGTGATGCCATCTCTTTTAAAGACAGTGGCATAAAACAGCTTTGGGGAAGAGACGAGTACAGCACCTAGACAGCCCAAAATGTGGTCTGGTATGTGAAAATAATAACTACAAGAAATAACAGCCGTATAAGCATTCAGCAAAAGGTAGATATTTTTGTTCCCTACAAGATCTATTCTTCACAGGAATCGGTTTCCAGGGCCAGTATTTCTGCATAAACCAATGTCTTTCAGCAACATAAGATGTAAAAAACCAAAATTATCTACCCACAGTATTCCTGAAACATATTGCGTGTATCTTTAAGCTATCCTCCAACCAAAGTTGCTATCTATAGAATAATTTATCAGCTTGCTTTAAGACTTTTATTACAATCTGGTGTTGGATATGTACATAGTATATTCTAAATTATAGATATATAAATATATTGATATAATATCAAGACAAAGATTTAAATCTTTCTAAAGTATTGGTTTGATTCTGTATTGCTTACCCGAGCGCTGGCCTCTGTATGAATAGAGCGTGTCTTAGCTTGTTTGCAGTAGGAATGTCTTTTTTCTTGTAAAGCCTTCTGTCTCTTTAACTGGTCTCCACTGTAGTAACTAGATTTTCATTACTCAATTCCATCTTCTCGCTTTTATTAAGATTGAACTGCAGTTTAGTTTTCCTGTGTAATATCTGACTTTGGATTATAAATGAACTTGGCCAGCAGCACTTGCTCCTTGTTGAAGGGCAGTTTCCTGAAGGTATTTTTTTACAAGAGGTTCATTCACAGACCCAACAGGACTGCCAAAGTCACACCTGCTCTCTTCTCCTCACCAGTTTCAGGTAATGCAGGATGTGGCTTTCAGTGTATGCATTCAGAAGGTGCAGGCCTGCAAAGGGACAGTGTAAAATTGTCCCTGTGAAATTTTGTATGAGGGCTGCCTCACCCCCTTTCACATGCAACGTTGTTGCATCCACAGTTGGTTTGGGGAAACTGCCACTGCCATGGGACAGCTGATGGCTAACCTGATGAACTCCCAGCTTATGCATTGCCACCAGTAATAAATGGGAAACAGCAAATTACTGCTACAGTCACACCTCTAAGAGTAAGCCAGAGTTGGGAGTTGGAATGGCTGCTACCAACACCAGCATTTTGGCCTGCGGGATCTGTTCTCCCTGCTGGTGCAGGAAAAAGCTTAGGCTCAAACACCTCCCCCCCCCCGCCATATCAGTAAGGATTTTTTTGTTTTTGTTAAATGCACAGTAGACAAATTTGGAGTCACTGAAACACTGAGTCCTGCACTACCTTTCTATGGGCGTCCCTCCCAGAATAATACTAAAAAATCCAACTATATAAACTGTGTTTTTCAACACATACTAAGGTATCACATGTAGCTCCTACACTCCCAAGTCGAGGATGTACAGTGGAGTTGGAGTCTCTGATTCTGTGGTCTTGACATAAACCCCTCTGTGACTAGGTGGCGAGTAGCATGGCCAACAGCACAAGGGTGCACTTCTCTCTGCTTAGAAAAGCTGAGTTACTCATCCATGGGGACAGATAAAGACTTCGGGGCAGGAAAATGAAAACTTCACCTCCCTCAAAGGAGTCTGAATTTCATGCACTCACTCTCCTTCCCTCCCAGCTCCTCACAGAAGATGCGCTCCTTCCAGCTTCCAGCAAAAGCTGCTGAGGTGTTTATGCTCCAAGAGCCCTCTTTTCTTTGTGGAGAAGAGAGGAGCTTGGTGCTCAAGCATTTCCCTCTCTCCTCCACACCCCTCTCCCCAGCTCAGACCTGCTTCAGGTGTCCTTCAGACTCGCCATCAGCAGNTGTGTCCTTGGAATTACTGTATTTTAATGTCTAAAACTGTACAGAAAAGCAGGAGTATATGGGCCAAACTCATCTTGCCTGCTGATGGGTGGAGTTAAAGTGAAGGTAGTTTGTTTCCTAAACCCTCCCAAGAGCCCATCACTGCCCGGGGCTGGGAGGTCGGGGCAGTCTCGAAGTTGCTGGTGCTGGCGGGGTCTGTCTGAGGATGTGTCTGTTGTATCCATGTAGTACCTTGTCTGTCAGCTGGAAAGCTTTGTCATGTCCTCTGTAACCACTGCGCAAGCTCAGAAAGGACACCACTGCTGTGCAAGCCGGGGTGTTCTTCAGTGTTCCTTTTTACTGAGTTACTTATAACTAGATTGCATAAATATTTTGTTGTGATAGAAAAAAAAAGTCTGGGGAAAGTACAAACCGAGGTGAACACACCGGCTAATCTGGTTTGTTTTATATGAAAAATGCACATTGACCTCACAGTGAATGAAATGAAAAACTAACTCACTTAAAAAAAAAAAAAAAACAACAACAAAAAAAAACCAAAACAAGCAAAACTTTATGCCTTAAATGGAAGCAGCAAATTGTTGCTCAGTCTCCTCTCGTCCTAGAAAAATGACAAAGGGTACTCTTTATGTCACAAAAATGACAAATTGAAAAAAATTACCAAAACCCCCCGCGTCCCCCTTTCAAAAATACCCTGATTTTGAAAAGCAAAATTCACCATATCAGTGCTGGGGAGTAAACTTCATAGTTATTTTAAGTTTTCTTTTAAGTTTCGTTTTTTCCATCCTTTTGCCATTACCTGCATTCCTTAGATTTCTTTTTTCCATGTGTAAAATGAACTAGCAACACCCCCATACCCTCTTCCTTTTTCTTTTTTTTCTGTTTTGAAAGAACTTTAGAGNTTTGCCATTACCTGCATTCCTTAGATTTCTTTTTTCCATGTGTAAAATGAACTAGCAACACCCCCATACCCTCTTCCTTTTTCTTTTTTTTCTGTTTTGAAAGAACTTTAGAGTCTCAGTAATTTTTCCCCATCAAACCATGGAAAACCCTTTTGTTATTTCTCTTCTTTAACACATAACATGTTCCTCCTTTGACCCTCATTTTCCCTTTTTTTCTCTCTCTCCCCCTTCTCCCTCCCACTCGTCTGTTCCCCCTCGTCCACCGATCTAATCCTGGATCCTGCCCTTTCGTGGTTGCTGTCCTTCCCTCCCTCCTTCCTTCCCTCCCTCCCTCCCTCTTCCTCCTCCTCCTCCTCCTCCTTCTCCTTCTCCCGGCCCCACCGCCCTGGCTGAACCCTCCCAACCTGTTTGTTCCTCTTCCTCTCTTCGTTTGCAGCTTAGAGATGGCTAAAGTCAGCACCCAGACCGCTTCCGTCACGACCCCTGTTGACCTCAACATGAACCTCTCTCAGTCTGCCACCCCTACCTCCACCCCCACCTCCATGGCCGTGCTGGCGGCCGCCTCCGCCGCTACCGTCAGTACCCCCCCTCCCCTACCAACTCTGCCAACCACCCACTATGCCGTTCCTGTCTCCAGTCTGCTTGGCATGAAAACTGTCCCACTCCTGGCACTAAATGCCGCGGCCGCCGCGGGGGCCACGGGGAGGTTGTCCGCTTACACTGCCAAAATTCCTTCGACGAGCGGGGTTAAGAAATCTGACCGCCAGAAGTTTGCTCCATATTGAAGGGATGAGACACAATGCAAGCTTTGCCAGCTCTGCCAAGAGTCTGTGGTAGATCCTAGTTATCGAGGAAACAATACGGCATCTTTTCTTTTCTGTTCAATTGCTAGTGTTAACTGTTGCCGACTCCAGTCGTCTTCCGCTCTCCATAACACCTAACACCAGGCACCACTACCAACTAGTTCCAACAGCCAGCAGGTGCCAGCCCGGGCTCTTTCTCCCCGGACACGTCCCCGCCACGGGGCTGTGGCCGGGGCTGTGGCCAGGGCTGGCCCTCGGCAGCCCCACAGCGAGGCAGGGCTGCCCCAGCCCAGCTAGGGAGATGCACTGAAGAGAAG
>VYZR01006529.1:48589-63993 GCA_013400675.1 Oxylabes madagascariensis
AATACACCACTGTAGATATACAAATTTTTTTTTAATAAACTTGGCTCTTTACCTCACAATCCTCTTTAAATAAATATTTAACAAAAGAATCTCCCTTCTAACAATGGAAGTAACACCGCAGATAAAAAGAGTATCAACCATGTTGCAGAAATGCTACAACAAAGCCCCTTTCACCCGCCAGTCTTGTGACAGTAAATCCTGCAGTTCTTCTTCATCTTCACTACCAATATCCTCCTCCTCTTTCTCTTGTGCTGCTCTTAATTTCATGGCTTCCTTTAACTCCTCCTTCATCTCGTCCTGGCGGTTCTGCAAAAGCTCGACACGGCGGTAGCATTCACTGTTGGAAAGCGAAACACCTGTTAACATTTGGGGCCTTTCCACATGAATTTGATTATCTCCAGTGCTGGATTTTGCTTCTACAACTTTGGATAAAGAAGCTTTGCAGCTTCCCATCAATGAAAAAGAAATAAGCTCTGAAGATGCTAGTGCACCCTCTCAGTGTTCACCAAGTGAAAACAGACCGAGGAGAGGAGAGGTGTGGTCAATTCTCTAGCAATGAGATCTAGTCCAAATACTTAACAACTGCAATCCAGTCACAAGCAATTTTTCAAAAAGCACAGAACCAATATCCACTTCCACACAAGAAGGAACACCATTCTTTGCTCCATTTATGGTTTTCATGAGAGAAAGGTNAGCTTTGTTTCAAATGCTGAAGAAAGGTACAGTTGTATGCAGTAAGCTGTAAAAAACTTGGATACAATACTATTGGGAGATCTGTGAGATTCCTCCAAGGAAAAGAGCACCAACTCCTAAACAAGATACAACCAAGAGGGATGGATGCTGTCACTTCCCCAGCAATGCACACACCCCCTGGCTGGTCCATCTTTACCCTTCCAGCAAGTTATGCAAGGAGAACAAGCAATCTGGTGTTTATTCCTGCCATCTATTCCTAATAACAATGGGCTGCACTGGTTTGGATTTGAATGTTCAAGATCCCTGCACTGTAACCAAACTCACTGCCTTTAGCTTCTTACCACAAAATACCTCTAAAGATGAGGGCAACTGGACTAAAACAGCTGAACTGTTTTAATGCTCAGTTCATTTCCTACTCATCCACAGTTGAAACCATGATTTGCAGATTTATGTGCAAGATGAAAGTAAAATTACAGAAAAATGTACGAAAAGGAAGTATAATTTATAGACTGAGAGATTAGCATTTTTGTACTGTCAAAACATATATGT
This sequence comes from Oxylabes madagascariensis, assembly GCA_013400675.1. Taxonomy (NCBI): domain Eukaryota; kingdom Metazoa; phylum Chordata; class Aves; order Passeriformes; family Timaliidae; genus Oxylabes; species Oxylabes madagascariensis. The sequence goes on from VYZR01006529.1 coordinate 49,832, forward strand.
CCATGATGCTCAGTGTAACCTGACATTCATTACATCTGTTTCTCTGATAATAAGCCAAGTGCAGAGTGGTTCTGAAGTTCAGTGTCAACAAGCTTGTGTGCTTTGGTGAGTGGGGTCAGTGAAAAGCAAACATAAACAGAACAATTAGAAACTTAGCTTGGCTTTTCTCAGAGGGAAATCAGGGGAGTGTGTTTCAGTTTGTTTTGAAAAAGACTGTCCTGTTAATACTGCACCACCCTCTCAGCTGGACATTCTCTTTACAGGGATAAATGGATCTAGGGATCTTTCACTGCAGCATGACAGGCACCTTAGACATTGATACTCAAATGTTTCATGCTATACAATGACATTTTATTTCAGTTTTGGTCCAACTAAGTTTTCTCCAACTTGTCCAAACATCCATTATTTATTTCAATATTCTCTGAACACTTACTCTGTATTTCAATACTTTCTGAATGTTGCTATCTCAGTGACAGTTCTAGTTCATGTAAGACTTCAGTGTCACATCAAACATTTTAGCAGCAACAGCCACTTACTCCTACTTATGGCTGTAAGCCAGCACGTGTGAGCAGGAATGTGTGGATGCAATAAACCACAAAGGACCACTGCCAGAATTTTGACAGCTTTATAAATTAGGAAGAGCTGAACCCAAGGATCATGGAAATTGGGAGTGATAAAAAAGCATCTCACTGTAAGGAAAGGGCTTCTGCCATATCAAATATTTCCCCCAAAACAGGCAAATCAAACATCTAAGTTTAGTTCTAATCTTTATTGCTTGGTTGAAAACCATCTCTGAGGCAAGTAACTGGAATGCTTTCACAAAAGCAAAGCTTGTTTTCTCCCTTTTAAAATCTCACTAGTTTTAAATCTAGAGTATTACAAAAAAAGGTTAACCTGTTCTTAACAACTTTACTTTTTGATATCAGTCAGGCCACACATCCCTCTTATTTTTAAAAACTCCTAAGCAAATTTGAAATATTTCAAGATTTGCAGAAGTCAAAAAAAAATAAATAAAAATAGACACTTACCAAAGGTAGTTCTGCTTTTCATGTCCCAGTCTTGTCAAGTTAGTTGGTTCTTGGTTTTACTTAATCTGTGTTTATCAGAACAGAATCGATTTTAGATGCTTTCTGTGCCTAAGATAGTATTTTAAGAAAATTTCCAGTATTTGCAGCTATTATTTTACCTCCTCAGTTTCCAGTGCAGTACCTTCCTCTCAGGCATTTTGTCACCCTTTCATTAAGTGATGTAGATATGTAACCACTGTGTTCTCATCCCTCTGGCTCAAGAAATGTGAGGTATGCTACATGATGGCTGCACTAAGCAAAACAGGAGACTACAAAGGAAAATATTGAGCAGTGCTATGGCACATCACAGGATATAATACACTGTGGAGAAGCTGTAGCTCAGCATTTCTGAGCTTAGTCCTTATACACACAGAAAACCTGTAACAGACCCTGAAAAAAAAAAGTACATATTTTTTTGGGAGCTGGGGCAATGGACAGAAGGGCACGTACAAATTTTAAGAAAATATAAATGCATAATATTTTCCTTTCCCTAAACCCCCAATCTGGGAAAACTTTGTAGACTATGCACTCCATAGACAATAAGCCAAGTCTCAAAATTACCAAACTGAGCTAATGTTTCCAAAAGCCTAAAGAGTCTTTACAGATTTATTAATCAACTTAAAATACTTCTGGCAGGAAGCCAGTCATTTTGTAGGAAAGGTGTATTCAGTATTGTAAAACATTTGCAATATACCATTTTTACAACAAGTAATACACCACTGTAGATATACAAATTTTTTTTTAATAAACTTGGCTCTNCAATTCTCTAGCAATGAGATCTAGTCCAAATACTTAACAACTGCAATCCAGTCACAAGCAATTTTTCAAAAAGCACAGAACCAATATCCACTTCCACACAAGAAGGAACACCATTCTTTGCTCCATTTATGGTTTTCATGAGAGAAAGGTGTGACATCAATTATCAGTTTTGGTAACTTAGTGGTGGCATCTCTGAAAATAAAAAAAGCAGCACAAAGCGTTCAGATTCTTTATCTGCTTCCTCTGTGCTGTAATAGAACATTTTAAGTAAACACAATCCAAAAGTTTCAGGTTTCTGTTTACTTAAAAAGTTCTGTCCTTGAATTGTGTTTTATAACTGTTCCAGCCATTTTAAGCAGGGTATTTTTTTGAAAATGCCAAGTAGTACTAGCCTAATTTAAATTCACCTTTGGCCCTTTCATTCTTATTTGCTGAGAAGGGTCAACATAGAGGGGTTACAATCTGGATCCTGTTCTCCCTGGCATATCACCAATACGATTCTTACAGGCAGTCATAGCTGAAGATTTGAAGGCCAAGGAATTTATTTAATTTTCAACTTAATTTGAAATGGCCTGCATTTGAATACATTCGGAAGTCAAAAGTTACAAAAAGTCTTTAAGAATCTATTTGGAACTTTTATTTTGGGAAAAATTATTACAGTAACAAACTTGAAATACTCTACAGGTTTCTGAATTTGGTTCTATGTTCTTATAGCAGCCTTAGCTAGTGAGAAAAATAAATCCTCAAAGAGAGGCAGGTTTAGCTCAAGTCCTCTCCAGAATTACACAAACATTGTTAAAATAAATTCTTGTAATAGCCAAGTTCAGTTTGAACCCAGTGCTGTTGTTACCACACACTGATTATGTGCAGCATGTAAATCTGCCCAGTTGGTGAAGTGTTGCTTTAATTTCTAGTGTCTTCTTTTTGTTGCATCTCTGTCTTTTCAGTCGCTACCATTGCCATTATCACTGTTAATATCAGAGTGTTGAGCTACACGGAAACAGTAATAAACTGTTCCACTGAGCTGTATTTCAGGTTACTTGAGTTTGAACCAATGCCCATCCAACCATCACACCCACCATTCCAGCAAAACAAAACAAACCACTTCATGTAATGAAGTGTGCATCACTCCACAAAACCTTTAAGTAAACCTCTGCTAGAGTTAAAGAGGGTTTGCCACAGGACAGAACATTTTCAGTACAGAAAATGTTTCTTACATCAATCAGAGTTCCCAGGGAAATATAAATTAAGACATTGAGACATTTGACAGGGGAAGAGGTACAGCTTGTTCCAGGAATTTGCCTTGTTTACTTTCAGTGATTCCAGTGCATTCTCTCTTTGGAGAAAGTTATATAACTTTGTACCAAAATCCACGTCTTTATTAGGTATCATTCTGCAATTTGAGGGAGTCTGTCCTTCAAATACTCAGATGATTAATGAAAGGTATTATCACAGATTAAAAGTGTTTTTATCACTCTAGTCAAAGAGCAATCCATTACTGCTAGAGAACAGAGAATTTGAGGAAAAATTGATCTACTTACATCTGCTCATCAATTTCTCCAATCTGGCGATCTAGTCGTCCCTCCTCATCATCTTCTGCCACTATTGCTTCTGAAATCTAAACCAGAAAAGCACTGAGAAAATTCACCTTCATCCTGAATTCCACTTCTGCTCCTTAACAATGTCTGTGTCCTCCCCTGCTCCCCTCTACCTCAACTTAGTGTCAGTCTCCTCTCTGTAAATTCCCATCTTCACAAGGGCAAATACAGAAGAAAAAAAAAAAATGGTCTGGTTTAATTTGAAATGGAAATGCTTTTTCTTAAAATCGAAAGTAGTTTGGCTGCTTTGGGGTTAATCTTTGGAAATTTTCAATACACTACGATTTGAAACTGAGCATAAACAAACTACACACACTCACAGTCTGAGGCTGAAATGGGAGCTCTATCCCAGTGCTTGGGACTTAAATACACACCACTTATTGAACATACTGTTTAAATATTCCCACTAGATCCCGAAGTGTTTCTAACCTGTTATTTTTTTCAGCATATACTTTCTCAAATCTGAATGTCTGGGAGATGCTATGCAATCAATGGTCCACGCATAACTGAGAAGATTCATCCTAAGCTGAAGAATTATCTGAATGGCTTATGCTAGCAAAATGTATCCACCACCGCTTTTGTATGAACATTCGCTCTGTTTATAGTGCTGACTGCTTTAAAATGAGCAATGATACATTTTTCTGCACCAGTTTTCTCAGCAGTTGACATATGAGTAACTATTTACAATTAAAATAATTAAAAAGATAGCAAATACTCTAGGGGAAGACTGAGAACACCACGTAATCTGTAGTACAGTTTTATATTGTACACAAGGGCAAATAAACACACCCGCTGCAGAAAGACTTTCCATGCAATGGTAACCAGTGAAAAATGGAAGTACAGAAAAACTGTGGCCAATTTACGTGTCTCAAACTCTTTTGTCACTTTCCCAGATTTTGGAATTCCTTTTCAGTACATTTAAATTAAACATGAAATCCAGGTTACCTACACTTTATAGATACTTTTTTTAAAAGACAGACAAATGGGTTGTTGAAGGTTAAAATATGAATATAGATCTAAAGAAGAGCTCCCGATTGTATCCTGTTTGGATACAGGACACTGATCTGAGGTGTATGCTAGCTAAGTAGTATTTAAGTAAAATACAGTGAAACAAATGCAACTAGATATATATGACTGGATCTTGATTAAAAGTTTTCAACTTAATTTCTTTTAAGTGGAAAATACATGGAACCCTTTGCTCATTTATAAAGTGCATTTAACCACACACTGCATTGAAACAAACAGCTAACAAATGCAGATGTCAGCCATTCTGCAGAGCTGCATGAAACTGTTGTTTTCCTTATTGTGTATAGTATTTAGAATCAATAAATATAGATTCCATTACTTACTGTGTTGACCTGTCGCATTGCCTTTTGAAATTCATCCCATTCTTTGTCCATCTGATCCTTTGGAACATCAACTTTTCTCACTTTTGCATCCACTTCAGGATCATCAAAGAAACCTTCTGGCAAAGCTTCAGCAGTGTTTTCTTTCCTTTCTACTACCTTCTCCTGTATATCTGCTTTCTGTATGGATCCTGAATGGGAAACTATAGGAGCAGCTAGAGTTTTGGTGTCAAAAAAGTCTGGAGGTAGAGAGTTAGCTATTACTTCTTGAATTGTAGGTGGAATTTCAGTTTTATGTACAACAGAAGATTTGCTTGATTGTTCTTGCTCCTCCTCTTCATCATCATCATCGTAATCCCCTGACAATAAACTGAGACCTGGGCCCTTGGAAAGCTGTACACTGGCGCTGTCTTGCTCTGTTTCATCAAAAAAATCTGCCGGCAGCCCCGAAAAAGACGTGTGTGGCTTTTTGTCTGTATCTNCTTTTGAAATTCATCCCATTCTTTGTCCATCTGATCCTTTGGAGCATCAACTTTTCTCACCTAAGGAACACGAAAATTTATAAATGAACAATTTAAGTCCAATGGCTCTTTGGGGCACTGTAAAAAAACCCAGGAGAAATAGGAAAAATTATGCTGTGTTATCAGAAAGTCTGGTTGATGTACTTCAGTTTAAGTAATGGATATGAGTGAGAGAGTGCAGCTGCACAACAGTTTTGGAAGAAAAAGCTGACTCTAATCCTGGATTAAAACAACATCCGTGACTGCAGCATTACAAAATAATTATTGACTAAAAGTGGCTGGTGTGGAATGTCTGGAGTAACAAAAGTGAGTTTGATGGTCTGTCATTTCACTGTGTCAGGTGATAACTATTAAATTCTTCTGTAAGCTGCCTGTACAATTGCATACCGTAGCCATTTCACAAGCCAAAAAGCAGTGAATTGTTTGCCTTTGGCATAACGTAAAGTATCAAACTTTTCAGTCTCTAGTCTGCTGGTGTTAGGTAGCCTGACTGTATTTCAAATCTAGTCTAATTTTCTTGGCTAACAGAAGAAACTGTACAGCTACAAACCAATTTTAATTACATGCAAAGCTTTTTATTCTGTGGTAGATGGCATTTAGTACTAAGACATGAAGTCTGAAAAAGTAGTAGTGGTAAGAATGTGTTTAAGATCTACAGCCAAGATAATCAAAGCCAGATCGTGCTTTTAATGCAAATAAATAAATAAGGTAGTCTACCTGTGTAATTGAAACTTCCACAATTCAAGATTGGAAGATGTGGCATATCATGTATTTTAGAGGACAGATTATGCCTGACTCAGGACTGGGTAGAAATTATACAGCTAGGAGAACTAAGCAGTTTGAACATAGTAAGTCATGACACCATCTTTTTGCATTAGTTTTACTTTCCCTTTATTCATTCTGCTCTTTTGGTGACATGTCAGTCATCACCTTAGTAAAGACAACAGTTTGGTGCATTTTGTTCCTGAGTGATTATACAAAATCAAGTAGTATGAATTAAGTTTATAGAATAAATTAGAAGCTTCCATGCAAACGCATCATGGGAAGTAATAGTCATCATTTCATTTTTCTGTTCTGTTATTATTTCTATCATATGTGTATGTACTGTGTTATTATGCATTGTGGTTGTCTTTTGTAATTCATAATTATTTGTATTTCTTACAATAAATTTAAACACTGAAGTTATTATTTTTTTTCCTTGAAATATTTATCTAATCCAGAATTTATATGCTTTACAAATACCTCATAACAAGCATTTTTCACACCCACAATCTCCCTTTCAAATGCCCAGTTAATTCTTAAAATAATTATTTTGTGTATGATTCCAACACAGAACCACCACAGCCACATCTATGTAAGTGATGTCACAAACAATTTTCCTTCCTCTGAGTATTAATTACACTCCAAAAGGGCTGATTAAAAGGAAAAGCCTCTGCAAAGAATTCAAGGCAGAGCTGACTGGAACAAGTAACCGCTTGTAAATTTCTCAGTGGAGGCAATAACCAGAACAAAAGTCACTAACCAGTGTCCTCACAGATGTAAAGCAGGTAAGCAGGTTCTCCTTTGCCTGCTAGGCATTCCTGCATTCCCAGCTTATGATGACAGTATTTGAAAAATTTAATACTTCAATTAGACACACACACCCCAACAACAACAACAACAACAACAAACCCAAAAAAAACAAACAGCCAAAGCGTGGCTTTTTCAGCTACATATTTCCATATGCAAAATATCATTACTCAAAGCTATTCACATATGGCAACACATGGGTATGAGTAGTGCCAAAAGAGTCTTGCCAGAGCAAGTAAAACACCTAAGCTTGTTAGCTGGGCCAGTGGGCCTAACTGAACATGAAGAAGCATTATTTGAGAGGTCTCCAAATTAGATGTCATGGCTTGGTCTCACAATGCCATGTAAATACACCAGCAGCCTTCCACTGTTAGAACAGGGAAATATACTCAAAGAAAATAAAAAAAGACTTAAACCTACACCTTGTATTTCAATAAAGAAAGCAAGAAAGCCATCAAATCTGTGGCAAATTTTACAAAACAAAACCAAAAAAAGGTTTGTATTTCAAATACCAGAGTTTATTTTGGTCATCATTTGGCACTGTGCAAGCTGAAGGAAGTATGAATGCTTTTGATCACAATTTCAAGATTTTTAGTTGTGGGGGGGTTTTTTGAGGAACAAGGTGAATACCCACATTTCTTTTCTTTTCTGAGCATCCTAAAACCCCAAAGTGGTAAAAGACAAGAGGGCTGAAGACCAAGTTCACATCTGTGGTGGTACCAGTACTACAGATGACAGAGTATGCCATAATGGAGCTATTTTCATTCCAACAGGATGCACCCTGTGAGTCACACAGTAACTCAACACTTTTCAGCACAAGCTCACAAAGGGCATTATAGAACTGTTATATCCCCAATTCCAAAGCAAAATTGAACATACAAATTAAGTGAACTGCTTTTCCTGGGATGGCTCACAGAAATAAAGGTAGATTGTCCAATTCTCAGTTCAGTATTCCAACCAACAAATGACATTTCTTTAAGAGCCACAGAGGAACCATAATCAAAAAATACTCCCTAATAGAAGATTTTAACAAGCTCTTCCTGCCCACCTCCATCCCTTTTCATGTTTTCTAATTTACACAGAATGAGTGTTTAAAGCTGCACGAGGGGAGGTTCAGACTGGGCAGCAGGAAGCATTTCTTTACCAAGAGGGTGGGCAAACACTAGAACAGGTGTTTCCTGAAGAGGTGACCAATGCCCCAAGCCTATCAGTGTTCAAAAGGCATTTGGAAAATGCCCTTAATAACAAGTTTTAGTTGCTGTTCAGCCCTGAAGTTTTCAGTCAGTTGACTAGATGTTTATTATAGGTCACTTCCAACTGAAATAGACTATTCTAGTCTAAATAGTTCAGTCATTTTCTTATACTCCAGTATGACTGATTACCTGGAAAAGCATCCTTACTACTCAGAAAATCATTACAACTGGCAGAAATAAGTCCAGTAGCATAAAACAAGTAGATCACTTACTTTTGCATCCACTTCAGGATCATCAAAGAAACCTTCTGGCAAAGCTTCAGCAGTGTTTTCTTTCCTGAAATATTTGATTACTATTAGCCCAAGTTAACACTTTACAATCTGCTTTATTGAAGAGTTAAAAATAGTCATGAATGAAATGCATAATCCTTTGTGTAAGTATGTATAGAAACACAGCAAGTTTTTTAAGCCCTTAGTTTTATCTACAACCATCAAAACCTCCTCCTTCAGCTTGGTTTTTCCTCACTTTGAAGGAACTGCACAGAAAGGTTTAAATCTCACTGTTAAAACAAGAGCTGTAGCTTAAGCTTTTAAAACTATTCTTTCCAGTGTGCTGAGCACCCAACATTGTAACAGTACAGTTGCTACTTCTGAAAGACTAAAGCACTGTCTAAAGGAGTGCTCAAGTGAGCTGAACCATTACTACAGAACAAGCAGTTCCCTTTAAACAGTGGAAAGCAGTGGTTGACCTTAAGCTCCCACAGTACCCTGCGTTAAAGTTTGCAAAGAGATGTCAAACAGACTCTGTATGACATTGCTCCATCTCTTCTGTCCCTAGGGTGCAAGATACCTGTCTGAAATGATGCCTGAAGCTGACAAATATACAAAGTCTTCTGAATACAACCTAACAATAAGTTAAGATTTCTAAGTGATCACAGTCTCTATTTCCTGGAAGATAAATGATTATTTACAATTCCTAAGACTATCAATATTTGATTTGATTGCTTACCTTTCGACTACCTTCTCTTGTATCTCTGCTTTCTGTATGGATCCTGAATGGGAAACTATAGGAGCAGCTGGAGTTTTGGTGTCAAAAAAGTCTATAGGAAAGGACAGAAGTCTGTGACAAAAAGAACAGCTATTCAGGCATTTTCTAAAATTCCTACTAGACAGGAATTTCAGTTAGTACCTTACTGAATCAAGGGAAGAACAGCCAGATGTTACTTCCCCTGGCAGCCTCAAACAACTACAACGTAAAATCAATAAGCAACCAGCACACAGTAACAGGAGATTCTTTGCTAGTTTATCTCTACTTCCAGTATTACACAGCCTCACCATCACCTAATTACCCATCACCTAACGGCAACAACTAGAAAAATAAAATAAAAATGTTTCATCATCAGTTAAATCACAGGTTCTCCTTACAGAATCACTTACTATTTCAGTCAGCATTACCTGCAGGCAGAGAATTAGCTATTGCTTCTTGAGTTGGAGGTGGAATTTCGGTTTTATGCACAACAGAAGATTTGCTTGATTGTTCTTGTTCCTCCTCTTCATCATCATCATCATCATCATCATCGTCATCGTAATGCCCTGACAATAAACTGGGACCTGGGCCCTTGGAAAGCTGTACACTGGCGCTGTCTCGCTCTGCTTCATCAAAAAAATCTGCTGGCAGCCTGGTAAAGAGCCCACAACACAACTGTTTGAAACTTCACCCCAATGACTCCAGCCCAGCACCAGCAGCCCAATGCAGGCTGTGAGATACTGAGCAACGCCCTGAACTGCATGGCTGCCAACACAGCCACTGTCTGAAGGCAGCACACACTTGGGGCGCTCATTTTAAGTTCCCCAGGAATGCCCAGGCTAATTCTAAAAACACATTTTAGATGCATTTTTCTATTTGCATATTCACTATCAGAAACATTAATAAATGAATAAATAATCCATGACAAATTAGAATGGTGGTTAAAGTCATTACTTTTCCCACCTACCAAGTAATTTGCTACTTATTTTGGGTACCTGTCCAGCACTGCAATTTAGAACAGTCCCACAGGCTCAGCAATGAGAAAACATAGATTTGCTGGAACAGCCGCAACCTGCAAGCCAAACATTTTTCCACAGTATATTTTAAACTAATCCTACCAACAAGTTCAAAAATGGACAAACCTCTCAAGTGTTAATTTTGTACACAAACCCAAATTCCTACAAGGAAACAGCACGTGGTACCTATGCAGGATAGTAATTTATCCTGTGAAGTGTAGAGGAGACCCACAGGTGTCACCTGACATCTGCCAACCCTGCAAAGATGTCCCAATACCATCACAAATTTTTCAGGGCACTTGAGATGCTTAACCCAACCCCCTGAAGTCAAATACAGTCCTATATTTGTACAAGTTCAACTGCAGCATAGGCACCTACATGAATTTTAGGTGACAAAAACCACCCTAATGAAGACCTGTCATCTGTTAGTAGTTTTTGTTAATAAATATCATTTAATTATACATTCAAAATTTGTCTTAATTTCAGACTGCCACCTCCTCTGTAGGACATCAGCATTATTAGAGTACATGCTAGAATCGACTTATGTTCAAGCTGTGCAACAGCACCACAAGTCAATCCTTTAAAGTCTGTCAGTGACAGTAAAAGAATTCCTGTTTTCTCAGAGAGTCTTAAGAGTTGATACAATTATCTCCACCCAGGAAGATGCTGCCACATTCAGGAATACACAACTCTGCTAGAAAACGGGCAGAAGCAGGGATCTGCTGACTCTCTGAACCTTTGCCCTTGTCTAGGAAGCAGAGACAAGGAAGAGCTGGGTGAGAATGCAGCCCCTGGTAGTTAGAAAAAATTCCTGTGTAATAACAAGAACTACTTACCCCGATGAAGACGTGTGTGGCTTTTCGTCTGTACCTGCACAACAGCCAAGAGTCACTTCTTAAAATCCACACTTTTAAAAGAAACATCCCTAAGACTTCTATGACAGCACCAAGTCCCCCAAATGCACATGTATTTAACATATCTCATGCATTTACATGTACATGTCTCATACATTTACATATCTGATAGCACCAAGGGAAAAAATTACCTGTCTTTCCTTTGGCAAGAACTTTGGTGCATGGTTTGAGGAAAACCAGGGACTTGATCCCACTGAAAAGGAGTAACACCACTTCTAGGCAAGTGCTGCTACTGCTTAACTTACACTGCTTCTTGATCTATCTGGGCCAAGCCCTCAGTTCCATGACCTCATTTAACCCAATAACCCAGAAGAAAACCAGGTGAACTTCCAAAAGCACAGTTTTCTCCTGACACAGAACTCGGAGAGCAAGCAAACTTTCTCCCTTTTCAGCAGCAACGGGCTGACACTAACTCAACAGTCTGGTGTATTCATACTCACTTCCACAGGAACAAACCAAACCAAAAGCATTCAAAATGTAAAATGGATGGATTCTGGCAAGCATTTCCCCCTCATTACCTTTTACTCTCTTTAGGTCTGTATTTTCTGTCTCAACTGTTTTTCTTTTGACAGTATGAGACGATGTGCCAGCAGCTGAGCCAGTGGCCGTCTGCTTTGTACCTTTTAATTCTGCAACTCTCTGTAAAGAAATTAAAATTCAGAACACATTACTAGCAGTAACTTCTGGATTGCAGCTTAAAATACAGAGCTTTTACAACAGCTCATCACAGTGAGCTAATACCTTTCTAGAACAAGATCACTGAAACAGAAGCCACAGGTACCAAAACAAAGACCAGTGTTTCTGTCAGCCTCTGGAATGATGTGACATGGAGGAAGAGGAACTGACACTCACACAAGGGAGGCTGCACCAGTAAGAAAGAAAAGACTAAGAGCAGTGACACTAACAGCCGTAAGGCACTGGAGAAAAGAGCAGGAAGGCTGGATTTATTCTAAGGCCCTGGAATATGAAGTGTTTTAAAATTAAAACACGGCGCTTTAACAGCATGAAAGACATCACCCTGCCTTGCCACAGTCGTCTAGCCTGAATGCAGGCAATGAACTGGAACCCCTCTGTTCCTTTGGTCTTTTTCTGAGTACTTGTAAAATTAAACACAGTCTTTCAGTTTTTGCTAAGAAGTAGCCACAGAACTTAAAAGGATAAAAAAAAAAATTGAGTGGCGCCCAAATTACAAACCCCCTGACTTGCTTTAGAAGTCCTTCATCTTTACTGCTGAACTACAAAGAAAAAAAGCGTATTCTCTTAACCCCGCGTAAGTTGTCACTTGACAGCTCACAGGTCCCCGAGCAAGCCCGGGGGGACAGGGGGAAGTTTGGAAGTCCGAGCTGCAGACAAGTGACAGCCAAAAGCTGATGCTAAGCTGGGAACTGCTTCACCTGAGGAGCGGACCGCTGAAAGACACGGGACCCCCTTTTACAAGGGCTGGCTTTTCAATCCCGCACAGGCTTTAAGAGAACAGAACCAGACGCAGCAGCCAGGCTGGTTCCCGCCCTCATCCCGGCGGGCGCTCCGCTGCTCCCATTGCCGGGAGCAGCGAGCCCCAGGCCCCGTGCCGGCGGCGCGGCCTCTCCCCGGTCCCTCCGCTTCCCAAGCGCTGCCGTCCCGGCACTCCCGAACAACAAAGCCCGGCCCAGACCCGCCTCCTCCGTGCCGCCGCTCACCTCGCGGTGCTGCTTGCCCAGGACGTGCNTGGATCTGTCTCCGCCTTCCTCGGGGTGTGCCTCGGTTGAGTCTTTGGAGCACCAGCAGAGCTCGACAGACGCAGCAGTCCAGCTGTGGGACACGTCTGTGAATAAAGTGCCTGAAACGTACCCCACCCCTCACGCCAAACCGGCCAAATAAGTGAAAACCAAGAAACATTACATCCCATACATCCGAAAAAATCACAGGCTCGGGCGGGTTGGAAGGCATCACAGTGGGTCATCTGGTCCAACCTGCCTGGCACAGGANCGTGTCGGCCGCGTTAAGGGAAGCATCCAGCGGAGCGCGGACCCCCGTCCTCCCTCCCTCCTCCCTCCCTCNGGACAACCTGTTCCAGTGCAACACAACCGTGTAAAGTACTTTTTGGGTTTTTTTGTGGTTGTTTGTTTGTTTTTTAAAAGACCAACCCAGCTTTTTTAAAGCTCTGCCTCGTTGCCAATCCTGGGAATACCGGAAGCCCCAAATCACGGCGCCCTCCGGGAGGCCCCGCTCGCTGCCCTGCACAGCGACACGGCAGCACCAGCCAGAGCAGGGTGTGCCTTCCCCGCTAAAATACGGCCCAAATACAGAATTTAGTGACTACAACATGACCAAGGACAGCAGAGAACTTTCCATGTTTTATTTTTATCTTTTCATTTATCACAGTACAATAACATAAGTTAACAACAACAAAAATATCTAGTGCCAACTTGCACGGTGTCAAGTGCTCCACTCCAAACCACGAGTGTCCATTAGAAGTCAAAAATGTTGCTCCAGGCTTACAGCGACATTACCTTCCAGAGGACTTGGTCATGGAGGATGCCACTGTAGTTTTGTGCTGTTTCCAGAGAGCAACCCATCCCATGGCTCCAGACTCCACATTTCCCTGAGTCAGGTTTGGTTCATCTCACACCAGCCCACGGGATCTGGGAGAGAAAACGGGCCAAGGGCATGTGCAATTCGATTTCCATTTTGATGAAAGACAAATCCTGTGGTACATTTTGCCAGGATGGCAAGTCCAAGGTGTGTAAACACAGCCAGAGCAACACAGCAACTGGAGGAAGACGATGGGATAAGTGCAACTAAGGCAAAAGGGAGTAACTTCTGTTTTGACATGATCATGGCAGATTGCTGGGCTGAGGAAATGATTCAGTAGTGAAACAGGTATCACAGTACACCTGTACTACAGAATCAGGGAGACTACAGCTTAAGCTTGATTATTTATATTTACAAATTCTGAATATTTAAAATCGCCTCTTCCTTCCCCTTCCTCCCACAATTGCAGTCTGCTGCACTTCTGAAAAGCAGAGACGCTTGCTTTTACTGAATTTAAGGCTATTACGACAAAAAAAAATGCTTACAACTCCCCNGCACGGGCGGGGCCGGCGCGCGCCGTGACGCGGCGGGAGCGCGCCGGGACGGGAGCGGGGGGGCGGGAGGAGGAGGAGGAGGAGG
>VYZR01006529.1:72647-140507 GCA_013400675.1 Oxylabes madagascariensis
AACATTCATAAAAACACTGTGTTCTCACTGGTGAAGATGCATAAAAATCTTGGGAGTTTCTCACTAGTTTACCTTGTATTTCCCACCCTAACTCCAGACCAAGAATACAGGTTTCCCTAACCTAATCTGTTTCATTTTAGCCAAAATGTGAGCACAACTCGGAGGTTTACATACATAAACCTTTGTAAAAATAAAAATTAAAAAAAAAAATTTAAAAAAAGGTGCTCTTTTTTTACTGTTCAGACTAATGGATTCTACTTCTCCTGTCTGTTGCCCATGCTGTGTGCTCTGGTGTGAGGCACTTCAGCTGAGCTGTGGGCCATGTCACCTCCCTACAGGAGCACTCCTTATCTCCTCAGAGGTATTTCACTGGTGTTTCCCTCCTGAGCACTACCAGCATGGTGGCTGGAGTAGAAAGCTACAACCTAGTTTCCATTACGGAGACTTGGTAGGAAANATTGCCAGTCTAAGCTGTACATCTGATCATCTCTGCAATGTACTCATGGAAGGCAACAGATGTGAAGTGTTACACGATGTCAGCTTTTAATTTAATTCAAACTGCATCATTTTCTATACTACTACCACCGATTATGTTCATGTATGCCATCCTGGCAAGTGTTACCTGCTTTGTCCTTATCAAGNGTTACAAAAACTGTAGTCAGCATACAGGCTAAGGGGGGATGAAATGGAGGATGGAGCAGGGTGGAAAGTTATCAACCCAGATATAACAATATGGAAACTTACAGGGAGAAAANAGCCAGGATCTGTCCAAACCCTGCAAGAGGGGGAATATGGTGGTACCTTGGAGCTGAAAAGCCATGTAACAGCTGTCAGCCAAGGAAGGAAAAAGATTTCCTGCTGTTGAACCAGCAACCGTGGCAAGACCACAGATGCTCACCTCCATCCCAAAGTTTACCTTGGATGCAATAGTAATGTATAGTTTCAGCCCCAAAGGTCACCTCAGATGTCNNNNTCTCAGCTAACCTGGGGCACTGACACACAAATCAAACAGGAAGGGATGGAGAAAACCTCTTTCACGTGACAATGCTCTTCGAGCTTTAGAAATACCTTTCCCAGAACATCTGCTTTCATGTTTACAGCTCATGCTAAGAGATTAAAGTATTATAATAAGAAATGCTTATCACATTTTTATTGATCCAGATAAATTCAAGAAGTTTAGTAATAAGATCTCATCTTACTATAAGTGGAAAAACTTCCCAGACATTTGGGAAATGTTGGTTACAGGAATAGTGATGGGGATTTTTCAGAATACTTCTTTCTTTTAATCCTTGAAATGTTAATTTTGTATGTATTTATCCAATGATGAGTAGAGCAGAGACAAAGAGACAGTTAAATTTCATCAGAACAGCATGATAATTTAAGTAAGTTCTACGGAGCAACTATAATTTTAAAAAATCCTCAGGAAAGGAGGATGGGCCACCAGAGCATAACTATGAGTCAGTAGCACTATCGATGTCCTCAATACTGACAGATGCAATTTGACAGATTTGTTGTGAACTTATGTTAACAGAATCAGTGACTGTTATTTCAGAAGAGAAAGCTTTTTTCAATTCTTAAAACAATTTGTTCTCTGCAATATTGCCTTTCTAGATTAAAAAATCCACCATTTAATAGGAGACCATCCTGAGGACAAAGTGAGTGCTCATAACTGCAATACTGGTAAACACATTCATTAAAATCAGAGCTGGTTCACAAGTACATACTGTCATGACTCTGGATTCAAATCTTCCTACTGATCTCAGAAAAACTTTGCTTTTTCCTGAAAAAGCCTTTCAGATATTTAAAAACCTGAGCCAGATGACCAAGTAGAGCATTTCCTGTGTTCTACTCACTGAGATTTGTAACACATAGTCTATGTTGACTTCTATTCCTGGACCAAATGTTTTAACTGGTGAAATAAATAGCACATCTGTGAATGCACGAACACAAATCTTCAAGTATTAAATAAGACTCAACTGCACTCTTCCTGAAGAAATCTTTTAAGATCTGTGACTTATGGCAAACAGTCAGATAATTAAAATTTTGTAAGATGCAGTGAAAGCAGTAGCTGTTTAAACACATTTATGTTACAATGCTTAAGTTACAGATGCTCTACCCAAAAGCATCCCTTCATGACTTTACTTTCACACCTCTGGCAGTGACAACACTGTATTTTTTCTCTCACACCCTGCTACTGTATGACTATAAACTTGTATCTCCACTTTCCAAATCCCGTCTTTTAAATTCACAGTTGTTGAACGCATGGTGTCTAGTAAAAGTATTTAGTTCCAAACTCAGCTCCTCTAATTAACGAGCTTGTCTGCTACCAGTAAGAGAATGACACTCCTAGAATAGAAGGAAAACAATATGCAGGCTTCCTCACTCTTATCTCTCTGTAACCAACCAAAACTCATTTTTTATCAAGCTGTACAGTTTTGAGTGATCCAAATACACAGAGCAGCTGAGACACCTTAATGAGCTGTGACAATTCTGCCAAAGAAAAAACTGTAACATTTATAGTGTGAGTTTGCTGGTATGTTTGACTTCTACAATGCATCATCCATTCTTCTCAATCAGTCACATTTTTCCCCTCTTAATTTTTTAACATGCTGTTGACTCAATCAACAACATCTCTACATGTTCAATAGCATTTAACAGATGTGTCAGAACTAGCTTTTTACGTGGCTGCTGAAAAGAATGCTAATTACTTGTATAAACCAATTCTACAATAAGATAAAATACTTTACTGCTTTGCATTTCTATTTGCCATGTTTTACTCCAGTGGAACTCATTTATTTTTCAAACACAGCCCTCATTACTGGTCTGTCCTGCTGGCCCCGTATACTACATAGCCACAGTACAGGTGAGTGCTGCTTCAGTAAGCCGGTGGCCTGTTCATCTGACCTGCCGTAACTCTGATCTCCCACACTTTATGTAAAGATTGCACCCACCTACATGTATTTCATCTGCAACATTGCACATTAGCCCAGTTTTCAGGACAAATCTCATAGCCAGTTTCATATATTAAAAGAAACAAATATGTTCAATGGAACTGCAATCACTGGTAATCTAAACCCTCACTTATTTAAAAAAAATTAAAAAAAAAAAAAGACTTTTCAATGTCATAGGCTCTTATACAATAATGTAACAAACAATTATTACAGATTTTGAAAGAAATTAATTATAATTAGTCTTAGCTCTGGCTGCTTTACTTTCTCAAGAAACAAAACTTCAAGAAACAAAGTACAGGGACTCCCATTATTTTTCAAATCTAAAGATCAAGTCACTGATTATAAGTCTTCTAAAACATTGCACTAGACCTAAAATCCCTTGTCGAGTACTACTTAGAGTATTTTGGATATGGAGATACATCAAAACATGCTTTCTGTTTAAACCATGCAAAAAGTAATAGAATTAAAAGTAAACTTGGGAAATTGAGTTTGGATTAATCAGGAATCTGTGAAACAGTTTTACAAGGCTGCCTGCTGGGTTCCAGAACTGCACACCAGAATACAAGTACTGAGCTTCTTCTCAATAGGATTTGGTGTCAAAAATCGAAGGGGTCAGAAATAAGCTTTAACCCCATCCAATTGAGACTGTTGTCACCTTACTGATATTTTCACATCAACACATAGTAAATCTGCCACTTCAAATGGGAAATCAGTTACATGAAGTCTTTATGTCTGACAGCATTCAATAACTGTCAGCACAATATTCTCCTTTATATGAGGCACAAAAGGAAAGAGAAATTTGAAGACTTCAAAATACTTAGAATACAGCAATTAAAAAAAATGTATTTAGAACTGTTGGCTATAACAAGCAGCAAAGACTACATTAGCATCATAGACTCACAATACAAAAGCAGGAAATTAGTTAGTACGCTTCCCACCATTCCTCGGAACACATCCATATTATACAGCATTAGATGATGGCCAATTCAAATTATTACTCTGATTTAGTCCACTGCTGAACTTTTTCAAAGAGTCCATCAAATTAAACTACATTTGTTTCACCAGTTATAAGTATTTGCATGACATATTTGTGAAAAAAAATCCAATAAAAGGTCACTGTACCAAGGAGGAGACCCAAAGGCACCGCTACCACAGAAAAACAGCATTTTTCCTTCAGAGCAGACTATTATGATCTTGATATGCAACATAATTATATAATAAGGCTTACAGAGAACAACTAGCAGAGAGAGAAACAGAGTAAGGAAACACCCTGGTTGGGGCAATTTTCTATTTATCTCTGTACAAGACCCTCATTCTCATCTAGCTCTCAGCTACTACATGATACAGGAAAATGTATATTATACTCCGGAAATGTAATGCAAGGTTATGATCCACTAATGAAGGCAAAGCACTTGGATAGGCAAAAATAAATTTCTTAGTACATTAAAATATCAAATAAGTTCCTGTTGGGATTTGACCCTCTTCTGTGGTTAGTTACTTACAATGGCATCAATCTGTTCAAGGGTCTTCATGAACTGCTCTGCAGTTCCTTTTATCCTCTTGTCCAGCTGTTTTAGTGCTTCTGCTTGGAGATCCTTTGCTAAAAATCCCTGAAGAAGAAAAAACAAAATTATCCCATACCCTATACAATACTCACATTCAAAAATCTGTCAATCTACAACAGCAGAAAACATTTTTTACTATTTCTGTATTTTCAAGCATGATAGGGACTCCAATCTTAATCTGTATTCTTCTGTATTTTATCAATTCTTGACATGGTAAATGTAAGATCTGTTAGGTTCACTAAAATGATAAACATGTAATAGATCTTATTCTTTGGGCTTTGAGAGAACTCTTAAGTCTTTCCAGATATAAAGAATGTAACTTATCCCACATGAAACAGTATTTACCTTTTTCCAAACAGTGCCATGTCTCTATTTTGCAAACTCATAAATAGCATTTGGAATTCACTAAGAATAATTACTGACTCTTGGAAATTTAGGAGGGGCAGCCTATTACTGACTACTGAAAATCTTCAAACTGTTTTGCTTGGGCTTTTTAAAATAGATATAACTACAAAACTGCTTTGCAAAGATACAAAGTGATACAAAACTGGCATACCTTCTGGATACTTGTGAACTCTTTATTAACTTCCTCTAACTTATTAGCTATTTGCTCCACTGACTTCTCCAAATCTTTTAACTTCTTTAATTCAGCCTCCTCTTCTGGACTATTCTGTGTATTCAAAAGTACAACATTCACAACTAAGGAACAAATAAAGATACAATGCAGCTAAAAAGCAGCAGTGCTGATACAGACATAAAGGCTTCTGAGGGTTTAGGATACACACTACACTGTGGCTATTCTTTCCATATTTCAACACCTACAAAATAAGCTTCTTTCTAAGTTTAATTACAAATATACTTAAATCAAAAATGTATATAAACACATTTAATGAGATTAATTTGAAGGGAAAAGTAGAAGTGCAATTTTTTTTTCTTTTTGTCAACTTATCATTTCCAAAGTATAGGCAACATTTACATCACAGTATTATTACCTCATCCTCGACTTGCAAAGCCAGCTACAAATCATTTCACCAGAAAAAACTCAGATCATCAGGACTCAGTAGCTACAATTGGGAAAGCTTTTTTTAAACCAGAAAAATAAGATGAGCAGGTAAGGTCATCAGTGCACAGAAGGCTCATGAGCACTGACCACAGATTAGGCAGAGTCTTATCAATAATGTAAAGCAGAAGCCAGTCAATAATGTAATTTCAGAAAAGTACAAGCTGAAGTTATTTGCAATGTAAGTGAACTCAACTCTGAGGATAGGTATACAAAATTGCGCTAATGTTGCAGCTTGTTGCTGTGTTCAGCAGCTGACTTAGTGACAAAATGATGATAGTTTAAGGGGAAAAAAGGTCCAAAAGCAATGCTTACCCTTTTCCCAATCAACATGACTTTGCAACCATTTTTAACACCAAGTGCTGATAATGGTTGTTCCAATTCTTTCAGAGACTTCCCTAAACAAAGAACAAGAGAGGAAAAAAACAGTTTAAGTACAGTTAGTGGCATGAGAATGTCTTCTTGAAGACATTCAAAACATGATGAAAGCTCATCATCTGTAAGAAACATGGCAGATTTATAAGTTACCTTTGTATATCAGTTTCTGAAAAGGAACTGGAACTCCAGTAACTTGTTCAATAAGTACAGCCATGTCTTGTAGTGTAGGTTCACCATCTTCTTGTTGAGAAGCAACTTGAATACTGTGCTTTTCATTACCTAGTAGAAAAACAGAGTAACAGTAATACTTATTGCAACCTAGAAAGTATTACAGAGAGAATCCATCTTTAATATTTTTTACCACTAAAGCAGGAAGTTCTCAAATGATAGATTCTCATGTAGAACCATAATTTTCAATCAAATTATTTTACTGCACTTCCTTCCTCTTGAAGTGACCGACCTCAGCTGGAAATTTTGGTTTACATTGGAATAACCTGAAGAGTTCAACTGGGTCTACTTTACTGCAGTAATTTAGCTACTGCTAAATATTATTCCCTATCTCTTTTTAAAAGTACAGATGGTGTCCAGACATCCCACAAGCTAGAGCATGAAAGCCCACACCTTCCTGATGTATCCCATTTCCTACTTATAGGAATTTCTAATGTCATAAGTCTTTGGTATCTGAGACAATTATCACTTCCTCTACTCCCTTCTCCTCAAATATGAGAAACAAGCAATCATTGTCTACCCTGTTTCATTTCCACCACCAACCAGAGAGAATTCTCAGAGTACAAAATCTATTTCTCCCCATATTCTACAGATAAGCAGACATAACCACTTGCAGAAGTCCCAGCTTATCTGTCACCTTCCACTTATGAAGCATCCTATTCAGACTCCCTAAGATTACTTGCATGCAAACAGGAGGTATTTCTTAGGGGGGAAAAAAGGTGTATGTCTATTAATCTCTGCTTTGCAACAGACTCTTTCTACAACCCTCTGCTCCCACACACTTAAAGTCTGTCAATCTGAAGGCACCCACAGGAATTAACCACCTCTGGCTGCAAGGGAAATCAAAACAAGCATTTTTTTTCTCTGCAGGAAGAGAGAACTTAACATATACCAGAAGAAAAACTATTCTCACACCACTAATTTAAAGTGCATGTATCTTTTACAAAGGAGAGTGCTAGAAAAAATGATTTTAAAATGCTCCAGCCTCCCACAGTCACATGACAAGTGACACTGTAGCCTCAAAAATTTTAAAGCTCTAACAAAATTTGTTATTCCAAGACAATTTTAAGCTTAAAATCACATTATGCCCCTCTCACCCATGCATTTTCCACAAACAGCCCTTCTTGCCAGTTTGTTTTGGGGGGAAAAAAATCAAACCACAAAACACGGCCTCAGTATATTTCAAAAGGTCATTTTGATATACACAACT
Source organism: Oxylabes madagascariensis (assembly GCA_013400675.1). Taxonomy (NCBI): domain Eukaryota; kingdom Metazoa; phylum Chordata; class Aves; order Passeriformes; family Timaliidae; genus Oxylabes; species Oxylabes madagascariensis. The sequence goes on from VYZR01006529.1 coordinate 80,040, forward strand.
GCTTTGTATAAGGGCTCTGCCCTTTAGGAATTGAGAGAAAAAAACAAACATTAACTGAAGAAAAAACAGATGAAGTTTGTCTAACAATAGAACCAGTTTAACTACAAATTATGAGTACCACTTTGGACAGACTGTAAACAAATTTTACTGTAAATTCACAACAGNCGAATGAGCAAGCAGAAATAAACAATAAGCTTTAGAGAGGGAAAGAACATTACCAACATAGTGCAAAAGAAACAAAGACAGAACTTATTATTCAATATTTTTTTAAAAAATACAGTAAACATTACTAAGTTTTGCTAACAAACATCAGCCAAATACCTTGCTGATTTAATACTTTACTATCCTCTTCACTCCTCCTCCTGTCTCACTTAGATCCACTTCAAATTTTAACCATGGTGTTTCCCATCTTATTTTTAAGAACTGTGGAGTCCAAGCTATTCTCACCCTCTACAGTAGTGTTTTATATTTATTTATTGATACAAGCCTCTCCACCTTCTTCTCCCTCCTCCCGTTTTTCTTTCTGAGGTGGAAAAAAGCCCAGCTGTGTCAGCTGGCCTTTGAGTGACCCATTCCATCAGGTCAGCACCCACCTGTCCTACTGAAGAAACCACTCTCTGTTTCAGCTTTGCTCACTAGCTGCAAACATCCAAGCCTACTGGGTAGCACCTGCTTTTCACATGCAGTGCTGACTTCAGCAACATATTTCATCTAAATGAAGATTACCCAAACAACAGAATCAGAGAATGGGTCAGCTTGAAGGGACCACAGTGGNGGCCTCAGTATATTTCAAAAGGTCATTTTGATATACACAACTGCTTTGTATAAGGGCTCTGCCCTTTAGGAATTGAGAGAAAAAAACAAACATTAACTGAAGAAAAAACAGATGAAGTTTGTCTAACAATAGAACCAGTTTAACTACAAATTATGAGTACCACTTTGGACAGACTGTAAACAAATTTTACTGTAAATTCACAACAGAGTGAAATCACCATAAAAAACAACCCATGGGTTGCTCCAGGTGCCAGAGCTGAGATTCCCTTGCAGCCCACAATGAAGACCATGGTGAAGCAGCTGTGCCCCTGCAACCCATGAAGGATCCCACACCAAAGCAGGTGGATGCCTGAGAGGAGGCTGTGACCCTCTGGGAAACCTGTGCTGGAGCAGGCTCCTGGCAGGGACCTGCAGACCCACAGAGAAAGGAGCCCACGCTGGAGCAGGTNATGAGATCCCCTCTGCCATCTCTCCTCGAGGCTGCACAGGCCCAGCTCCCTCACCTCTTCATTTTAGGAGACGCTCCAGCCCCCCAGGACCCCCGCCGCCCCCAGACGACCTCTGCTCTGCGCTCCCTGGCCAAGGCCGCCGTGCCACCTCTTCCCGCTACCACCCTGGCAGCACACCTACGCCTGCAATCCAGCCGGAGGAGTCACTGGCCAGCCGCGGCCAGTAAGGAGCGAAGGCTCACGGAGGAGCTGGGACGGACCCCAGGCTGAGCGGGGCCGGGCCGGGCCGTGCNCGGCCCCCGCGGCCGGAGGTGCGCCCCCCGCCCGCCGCCCCCGCCCGGCGCTTACTGTAAGTGACGGTGACGGTCACCGGGGCTCCGGGCGCCGCCATCTCGCCCCGCCACAGGAACCGTCGGCGGCGCTGGCGGGCGCGCCCGGAGCGCGTCACTTCCGCAGCGGGAGAACGGGAAGGCCGCCTTCCCGGGCCGCCGGCACCGCCGAGCCGCTCCCGGCAGCTGCAGGGACACGGCCGGGGCAGGCCCGGCGGGAGCGGGACCTGCCCTTCCCCATCCCAAACCGGGCTCCGCCTCTGGCGAACCCCGTGCTGATAACCTGCCCCCCGCCCCGTTCCGCGGACCGAATCCATCGCCACAAACGCCACACAAAGGGATCTCCTAATCTACGTGATTTTATGTCTCCATGGAATACATAAAGTTAGTGATAACCCGCGCAGTTTTCAAGAGGGTTACAAGTACAATCGCATAAAAATTTCACGACTGCAGTAGTTTAAAAATTGCTTTCAGTTCTTTTATCAAACAGGCATAGTAATTAGGGAGCTATTTTACAGAGAGTAAGCAGCAACGTATAGTCTTAGTCTCAAGAAAGAGAAGCATAATACAAAGTCAAAATAAACCTCAACTATCGACAGCCACCACTAGTCTTCACGTTTTACTTTGTCCATAAGATACGGAAATCAAAACCTATCCGACTGACTGCTTCCACGGAAAGGAACTGGGATGAATTTTCCATTAACAGAAGTCAGAAGTAGAACAACTTTCTCCAAAGAAAGAACACCACCAGCCACTCATTGCATTCTAGGATGTAGTGATATTAAGGTTACACTGGAAGGACAACTTCTCCAGAATTTTAAAATAAAAAAGATTCTTAATACAATTCAGAAAGTACAGTTCACGGTATCCATTGTGCTTTTGAAACATTTATGTTGCAGGGATCTTTGGCAACCCAAATTCATCCACCAATACGCCATCCTGTAGGAAAGACAAAGATGCGACAGGTTAACAACCCTCCAGCAACCAGACCTTTTCACAGAAGCTTCCTTACTACTTCTATAAAGTGTCCGTATCTGCAATTCCCACTGTGTGACAGCTGGAATCAAAACAAGAGCATCAGTGTTCTTCCCTCGCTACAAAGCTCTATTAAAGCCCCAAAAGCAAACATACAGAAGCATTTCTTATGGTTTTAAGACTAGAGCTGTAATGGTACACTTAAATTCTACTGGCAGTCTGACAGTGTGTGATAGGAGTGACAAAATGTCATTCTAGTGATTTTAAACATAGTTAAGAGCATTCAGTACACTGTACACTGTATTCTCAAATTCTCTATTTAGCATCCATACATAGAATACATAAATAGCATACATAACATTAAGCACGCTTCTTTGTTCAAAATATTAAGGATCCCAAATATCAAGCAACCAACACAAATGTGGTTAACCCAAACCAAACAAAAATGTATTTTGCTGTTGAAGAGCAAAGGACTCACTTTGTTTTTTGTGTCCGTAGGAGTGACCTCTGGGATTGCTGGAGCGGATGCGGCTTCATCTAAGTAGGAATTGTCTTCATCAGCTAAAAGCTCGTCACCTAATGCATCCAGTTCTGAAATGGAATTGTTGGTTGAAACATTATGCAAGAAGTTCCTTTTGCAAGAGAAAAGCTACTCTTACAGAGACTCAGGATTCACACTGAGTGCTTACATTCAGACTTAGAGTCAGTCATCAGTCAGAAATACACACACACACTGGAGAGAACCTTCTTCCCTGCCTTGTAGCATTCCATTGGTATCTCATGTTTGTCTATGCTCTTGTTACTTCTCTTAAAGGAAATGAAGCTTTAATGTTTAAAAAAAGCTATCAAAGCTTTTTAAAACACATTTAAAACATTTGACCAAGGAAACAAAAAATCACTCTATGACAGTACAATGATTTTTATATTCAATAATATAAAAAAAACATCTTCCCCCTTTCCTAACCTGCTTCCAAATCATCTTCATCAATCTCTGGTGTTCCATAGCTACGACTCAGTGCCTCCTGGACTTCATTGGCTTCTTCCATCATATCTTCCAATTGATCTTGTATGTCCTGAAGCAAGAATCATTTTCAATTGGTCCGTATTTACTCAAATTCAGTTGAGTAATTCCAACATACAAAGCACTCAATTCTTTTAATGCATAAACCATTTTTTTAAGCAGTATTAATACAAGTCAAGATACACACATTCAGGACAGGAGTACCTGAAAAGCAGAAAAGGTATGAAACTTAGACAAATCTACCATCTGGAAAATAACCACTAACCTGAGCTGTGCCACAGCAGAATTTAGAAGATACATTAGCATATTTACTGGCACTGTACTTGAGTACAGATTAGGAAACAATACTTGCCTAAAGGTTTACAATGCAGGGCATTTATAAAAGACAGAACAGGAAAGATCTTAAAGGAATTCAGCACTGGCATTGCATAAGAGCTTGAGTGCAGCCTACTTGAAATTATATTTGGAAATCTTAAGGGAAATTTATGCATTTTCTGAAGTCAGGGCCAGCCCTTACTGATGTTTGCTTAGTGGTTTGGTGAGATTTTTTTGGGGGGGGAGTTTTGTGGGGTTTTTTTTGGTTGGTTGGTTGGTTTTTTGTGGGTTTGTTTTTTGTTTTGGGGGGTTTGTTTTGTTTTGAGTTTTGTTCTTTTTCATCAGGCACTACCTTGAAGTGGGGGGGGTAAAGGACTAATCTGCGCATTACTAGTATAGGGAAACAAAAAGGACAAAGAAAGTAGGAAGTATCCACTAGCATTTATGCTGAAGTGCAAGGAAAGGAAAGGAGAGATCAAAGATTAACTCAGCAAGGAAACAATGATCACTACAATAAGGCAAACCACTGATTGTGCAGTACCAGAAAAATCAGGAAGGAATTTTGATGGTGGTCCCATAAAAAGGCAGACAAACTCATGTGAACGAAACTAGTCGTCTTGCCTTCAAGTTCACAGTCCACTCACCGTTATTTCAGTACATTATTTTTATTCTTTAATTATTTAAACTATAAAAGCTCACCTCAATTTGATCAATCTTGACTTGCTTGTAAGCTTTCTTCATTTCTTTCACCCCTAGTTTCATTGCATCCACCTAGAAGAGTCAAACATCACACTTGTATCTGATGTAGCACAGATTAAACAAATTAAACAAGTGTGAGATAAACAAACTGGTACCGTTGTCTTTGTATCCTTCAATGCCTGAATAGTGTAATTAGCTTGTTCCATATTAAAAGACTGCTGTGACAGATTATCCCTCTGTTGTTCATACCTGTTAAAAAAAAGGCAAATTTTTGGCTTTAAAACACTACACTATTTATTACCACAAGCACTCCTAATTTTTTAAGAGTTGAAAAACCAGCAGCAGTAGTCTAAAGATAGGAACAGATTTGTTGGGGTTTTTATTCACTTACTATACACAACTGCAGAATAAACAGCTTCATAAAAATCTGCCTTTATGTACTTTCTGTGTACTTGAAGCCGACAAAGCTATTCCTGAACGAAGCTTTGTTTTAACTGACAGCAACACCGTATTTGCCTAGACTGACAAAGTAGGTGAGGATACAGGAAAAGTTTAATCACCATAAGGTAGACATGCGTGCCATGCTCACTAATGCTGTAAAGAGAATGGAGGACTCAGCAGATTATCCAAACGACAGTAGCTGCACACTGGAGTTTTTAAGGACAGGGGGGAGGAGGACGAGGATAGGGTACAAAAAGGAAACCTTTACGACTAACTGTAGAGAAAACAGAGACTTTAAAAATTAAGAAATCATCTTTTTCAAAGCTAAACTTGTATCAAATCAGTAATGTAAACAATGTCAAGTTAAGCAAAAAGAATGAAAGCATAAAAATGAACCATGGGTCCTTCTAACATGCAAAGCGGAACGTCTGAAAGACAAGGAGGCTCCACATGCAAAACCCTCTGGACAACTAATGAGTGCATCTATTACTGTTCCAAAAGATCAAAAAGAAATGACTGAGGAATATGACATAGTCAAAGCATAGTCAAAAAACAGGAAAAAAACCCCTAAAGCCAGAATCAAGCAGTCCTTTTCACAACATCTAACTAAAGTACCACATTCATTGTCATATGATATATTGGATGGTAAGAGTTTACTAATACTGAACAAGTGATTGAGTGAGTCCATAAAGGTACAATTCATCAGAGGGATGTGAAATACAAGATGATGGGAGCTTTGGCTCAGACAGCTTCTAAGATTGGCAGTTCATGGACTATGAGATATTCCAATGAAACATTCCTGAACACTTGCCATGTTCTGATATTCTTTCCTTTAGATCTGTTGCTGGACACTTTCAAGACAGTACACTAGACAAGACCAGACCACAGGATCATCTACCCTGTCCATTTGGGGGTTTCTGTATAGACATAATTACCTGCACTACATCTGCTCAAGTCCTCACAGGTGTCCATAGAGAACAGGTAAATTTCCAGTAAACCAGAGCAAGGTCATCAAATACACAATTTACAGTAATCAATTAATAATATAAAATGAGGCAATCTCTCAGAACGGTTTAGGAGCCAAACATATTTGTAGTAATGAGCAGATTCACATTATCTTGTACCAATCCAAATTTATATACTGATATAAACCATAAATATGCTGGTGCAAAATATGTAAGGAGATACTTCTGAAAGGCTTCCTCAGTATTTTTCTTTAAAGAATGCTCAGGAAAGTAAAGGAAAGAGAGATGAAAGAGTGCCACCACCCCCTAAATAAAACAACCTTTTATTAACTACAAACTCAGGAAGGTTTCAACTTACATTCGCTTCTGCTTTAACACTCTCAGTGCTTTCTGCTTTACTGTATTCTGAAACACACAATAGTATTACATTAGATAAAATATCTGACTTTACACTTGATTATGCTGTTTAAACCTAATGCACTGGATTTAAGTTTTTGTTGGGGGTTAGATTTGTTTTTTTTTCCTTACAGAATTTTTTTCCACAAGTTACCAGGAAACTAACTGTTGGGTACTTAAGAGTAACAAAAAGGGCCAAAGGAGATTTGTAGCACCTGGCTACACCTCTTTTTGTCTCTGAGTGTTTCTCTCGGAGGGGGGAGATAACGCGAGTTTTGGGGCAGGAAAAGGACAGTGCTGGGGGCAGCTTCGCCCTCTTGCTCTCAGCATCGGAGAGAGGACGGTCAGGCCGCTCTTGCTGCTGGAGGAGTTTTCACTGCCATCACCGGGTCCGGTCCTGAGGAAATCTATCATCATCTGCTCGTGTGCCCAGGAATTCTGAGCTCGCCTCCTCCTGCCCTGCTGGGGCTGGGCCGGCCCCGTCCCACCGCCGCCGCTTTTCCTCGGCACTGCTTTGTGGCTTTCCTTTTGCTACGCTGCAGCCCTGCACCTCCTGCACATCCCTGCCGTTCCAGCTACCGTCCCTGCCGGGACATCCCTACCGTTCCAGCTACACCGTGGAGCTTCTGGTACATCCCACCCACCAGCCCGGGATCTTCCACCGTTCCAGCTTGGTACCCTTGGAGCCCTGCACTGACACCAGACCGCCCCGGGCTTTGTGAAACAAAGCCCCTCGAGGTTCCTGGTTCTGTTCATCATTAATGCTGTAGTTGTTGTTGTTTGTTTGCCTTGTTGTACATACTAGTAAAGAGCTGTTATTCCTATCCCCCTATCTTTGCCTGAGAGCTGACTTAATATCCAAGTTTTAATAATTCGGAGGGAGGGGGTTTGCATTCTCCATTCCAAAGGGAGATCCAGCCCTCCCTAGCAGATACCTGTCTTTTCTAACCAAGACAGTTTTCCAAAAGATTCCTCAGTTACCAGTGCCAAGAGTTGAACAACATAAGCATTTGTCCTGCATTAATGATTAACAAAACAGGAGACTACACAAAGCTTCTCACAGAAAATACTTTCAGTTTCTAGCTTCTGATTTATGTTTTCAGTAAGGAGAATAAAATGTCGAACTTAGTCCATCAGAACTATTTTTCATTAACACATTTCAATGGTCAGCCTAAACTGATACTTCAACAGGTACATGTAACAGAACAATACTGTTTATATCATATATGTTTATTTTCAGATACATTTTATATTGCAAGTTCATCCCCTTAAAAAAATGGGTTGCCCTGCTCCCTTTAGGCATAGTGTGGAGCTTTTTATTTTGGATGACAAACAAAACAGCCTCTCTGCCACACTTAATTCAGGTAACAAGGAAGAAGGGAAACAAGTTACTTCTCACAGAGGAATTACATTACACTCTGGGACAAATAAAAACCAATGAAAACACTGTTCAAAGATGTATGTCTAATAAAAATAATCCTGCAGGATCTTATCTGTCATCCACAGGGCAAGATGCAGTTTTAAGAACCTGAGGAACTGGCTAAATCACATGACAAGAAGTGTGAGTCACATCCTCTCATGCTAAAATTCCACAGAAGATTCTTACCTTTGCAGGTCCCTCTCTCATTTTCTTCATTTGATCCTTATACTTCACTAGTTCTGCATCAAGCTTAGCAATTTTCTTGTCAATTGACTCAGCTCTGCTATCCACCTTTAATACATGAAGGGGAAAACAAAGAAAACAACATTCATTCAGGTTTTATTCAGGTAGAACAGAACAGCCTCCGTTTTGTTGTGTTTCTAACTGAATTATTTCTTTACTCAGTAGTTTTATAAACAATTTAGATTTTGTGAGAATCCAGAACCAGAATCAAGAGAAACAATTTCTACAAGGAGCACAAGAAACAACACTGAGGCTGCAGGAAGCTCTGCCATTGTAACATGTTTTCATCATTTTGAGATGCTCCCTTGCAAACCACTCAAGGGAGTTCTCCATTCCAGAACTTTGGTAACATGCAGTGCCAGGGACTAAAGTGGAATGAAAACTTGTAGGTGTACCCCCTGCTGGCATTCCACAGAGCTCTCGTTTGGGATATATTTTAACCCTTTGCCACAAGCAGGTTAAAAATGACAATTACATAACCAAGCATGGGTACAGGTCGTTCTAACACCATACACAAATTCATAAAAGGCCTTTTTAAAATGTACTGACTACCCTAGCACTTCTCTGGAAACAACAAAATAAAGCTTATTAACTTCTCACTCCAAGGAGCCTCTCTAGGGATTAGATTATAATGGCATTCCAATTATAGCATAAGACAGATCAGTGCAAATTTACAATTTTGCCTTGCTAATGGTGTGGCTAAGCATGTACTATTATGTGGATTTTGATTTCAGTGTTTCAATGACCCTTTTAAAACCCTGCTCTATGACACCAACATGCATTTGCCAGAGGCATCCCAAGCGTAACATCTGATACGAACATTCCACACAAGACATTAAAGTGCCTGGGCACAGCTGGCATTGAAGAATTTGTATTAAGTTTTCTATTATCCAAACATTTTACTAATAGCAAAAAAGAGAAAAAAATGGCATTTTAAAACTCCTGTACATTTAAAGCATGGCACCTCCTCAAGGAGGATCTGATCTTTGAGGTCAGCCTCCACAGGGGAAAAAATTACTTGGTTTATTTATATGACTACTTGGTTTATTTATATAATGATAAATAAATAATAATAAATATTAATGATAAATAAATTAATACTAAAAATTACTTGGTTTATTTATATAATGATTCTTTCAAGCAGTACTAGCAGGAAACAGAGACAGAACTTCCCACACTGACTAACTATGTAAAAATTTCACACACATGACACGGGACCTCAGCTTTTAAAAATGAGATTAGACAGAAAAGGGAAGAATGGATCTAATTTATCCAAAGAACTAGACTGTGTATTAGGACTTGAAGAGCTTCTGTCTGTAACTCACAAATAAGGCACACTGAGGAACATTTCACTGCTACAGAAGGACTCCAATTCACACAAAAGAAAAGGAATCTGAGTTTTAAAATGCCATTTTTTTCNGTAGGTGTACCCCCTGCTGGCATTCCACAGAGCTCTCGTTTGGGATATATTTTAACCCTTTGCCACAAGCAGGTTAAAAATGACAATTACATAACCAAGCATGGGTACAGGTCGTTCTAACACCATACACAAATTCATAAAAGGCCTTTTTAAAATGTACTGACTACCCTAGCACTTCTCTGGAAACAACAAAATAAAGCTTATTAACTTCTCACTCCAAGGAGCCTCTCTAGGGATTAGATTATAATGGCATTCCAATTATAGCATAAGACAGATCAGTGCAAATTTACAATTTTGCCTTGCTAATGGTGTGGCTAAGCATGTACTATTATGTGGATTTTGATTTCAGTGTTTCAATGACCCTTTTAAAACCCTGCTCTATGACACCAACATGCATTTGCCAGAGGCATCCCAAGCGTAACATCTGATACGAACATTCCACACAAGACATTAAAGTGCCTGGGCACAGCTGGCATTGAAGAATTTGTATTAAGTTTTCTATTATCCAAACATTTTACTAATAGCAAAAAAGAGAAAAAAATGGCATTTTAAAACTCCTGTACATTTAAAGCATGGCACCTCCTCAAGGAGGATCTGATCTTTGAGGTCAGCCTCCACAGGGGAAAAAATTACTTGGTTTATTTATATGATTACTTGGTTTATTTATATAATGATAAATAAATAATAATAAATATTAATGATAAATAAATTAATACTAAAAATTACTTGGTTTATTTATATAATGATTCTTTCAAGCAGTACTAGCAGGAAACAGAGACAGAACTTCCCACACTGACTAACTATGTAAAAATTTCACACACATGACACGGGGACCTCAGCTTTTAAAAATGAGATTAGACAGAAAAGGGAAGAATGGATCTAATTTATCCAAAGAACTAGACTGTGTATTAGGACTTGAAGAGCTTCTGTCTGTAACTCACAAATAAGGCACACTGAGGAACATTTCACTGCTACAGAAGGACTCCAATTCACACAAAAGAAAAGGAATCTGAGTTTTAACACTGTTGTCACAACTATTAGCCTTTTGTTCCTATGTTTCCTATTTACTACTCCGAAAAAGCCGTAAGTTTAGAGTGTTTTTTAAAAGAAGTAAACACACTATTAATGCTTCACTTCCTGGTGCATCCTTCCTCCTACCGACCTCGTGACAGCTTTGAGTCATCTGACTGTGCTCTGCCAGCAAGGAGAAAAACCCCTGCCTTTAAATGCAATGAATTTTAGATAACTAAACTTGTCCACACAGGAAAGAACATCCAAAACACAGGCATGATTACTGCCTTAGAGTTGTCTATGTTTTTAACAAATGTTGCATTAATCACTGCTCACCAAATACACTTCCAAACTGCCATTTAATGGCTACTTACCACTGAACTAACACGGTAAGAGATCTTACAAAGCAATTTGATGCTTTTAAAAAGTAGAGCAAAAGTGTCTAAGAGAGAAAACACCCCAGAAGCAATAGCAGTTGAGCCTCCAAACTGTTGGATTTAAGATTGGAAAGAAATAGTACAAGTTTTTTAATATCTCACACAACTTTCTTCAATAATAATTCATGTGTAATTTAAAATAAACAATCTAATCATGTCTGTAGTTTCAGCAGGACCTATCCTAGAGACTCCACTATTGTGAGAAGTCTTTCACAAATCAGATTACTGCATATAACTTGGCACAAAAAGTTAATTCATAAACCTCAAACTACTAAAAGAAAGCATTTCTCCCCATGCTTACTAGTAACCACTAGTAACCACCCTGTAACTCATCACCGGCTGCCAAAGTCATCACATGCATAAAATAAACCTGAAATTCTTCTTCTCAGGTAATCTTCTGTCTTGCATAGTCAAACTTTTAGACAGTGCAATTACAAACAACTAGAAGAGGATCAAAACTGCGTTCAGCAGGATTTTTTAAGAAAAAAACCCCTAAATTCCTGGTGTCCAGGAATCAAAACATCTGTTTAAATTACGCTTTTATGTACCCCGAAACTCCTCTAGAATTGAACAAAATGTTAGCAGAAGACAGACTGCTGACCATCTAAATTTTCTTTTGATTTACCTCAACATAAGAAAATGGACATTAACTTGGACCTGGCAAAAGCAGCATGAAAAATCTAACAGACAAATAAGGAGTTAGTTGTTGTGTGGGAAACAAGGCTTCCTGCTCTTCCACTTATATTGCCAAAATAGCAAATTTAAGCACTTAGACGGATTTTGGATTTCAAGTCATCCACCAAAGTGTTTATTGGCAACAATTGGAAAATTAATCCTGATTTTCAATCAGATGCTTTATTCACTGTTGTAATGAAATACATTTAGAGTTATGTTTGGGCTTATGTTTATTGCTAAAAAGCAATACAGATTTTTGTCAGTAAGATAAAGTACCACAACAAACATTATGAGCACTTCTCTCTCTCCATACCAGCCAGTGGCATACGCAAGAGACTAATGTGTAGGTAGCACTGACAAATATTAGGTATTTAATTTAGAGTCTCTTCACTGGGTAGCAAAATAAATCTTCTGAGAGGAAAACTGTGATTTTTCCATGGAAACTGTTTGTTGTCAGGTTCCAATGACAACGCTTAGCTAACCTACATTTATACCACAACCATTACTGATCTTTGTTTACTGAAATATTCAAGACACTCCATTTTCTCTCCTCACTTCTTAAAATTAGCCTCCAACAAAAAGAGCTGCAAAACCATGCTACAGTTTTCTTCATAAACTTTAAAGTCAAAAAGAAGACTTTGAAATTACAAGATAAATCTCAACACTTTTTTCTTAATCCTCTTCACAGGCAGGCCAACACAACAACACTTGTAAAGTGTTTCCTGACCATTTCTTACTTGGTCTGANGAAGCACAAGTTCCATGACCTGCTGAGGGAGCTGGGGGAGTTTAGCCTAGTAAAAAGGAGGCTCAGGAGAGACCTTTATCACTCTATAACCACCTGAAAGGAGGGTGTAGCCAGGTGGGGGTCGGTCTCTTCTCTCAGGTAATAAGTGACAGGATGAGAGGACACAGTCTTACGTTGCACCAGGGGAGGTTTAGGCTGGACATTAAAATAATTCCTTCACAAAAAGGGTGCTTAGATATGGGAATGGATCACCCAGGGAGCTGGCAGAGTCACTGTCCATGGAGGTGTTCAAGGAAAGACTGGATGCGGCACTCGGTGCCATGGTCTAGTTGACACGGTGGTGTTCAGTCATAGCTTGGGCTCAGTCATCTCAGAGGCCTTTTCCAACGAATGGATTATATGATATCATATTTGTTTTATTTATTTTTTTATATTAAGAACACTTTTTTTTTTTTTACAGAAGTTACTGAGGACCTAGCATGTCTTTAGGCTTCACCCACTGATCAAACTGGTCTGATGTAAGGAACCCCAGCTTTATAGCAGCTTCTTTTAACGTTGTCCCCTCTTTGTGCGCTGTTTTGGCAATTTTGGCTGCTTTATCATATCCTGTTACAAAACAAAACCAACAAGTTATCCATTTGCAATTTTAGATGATTCATTAGAAGTGAGAGAAAAGTGGGACACAGTCTTTGGAAAATTATTTGCTAGGTATTACTATTACTGCTTAACTCAATTTGCAGGAAGTGCACACCAAATGTTTACTGCTTACTTGAAGTGAAAGTAAGTTTTGTTATTCTGGTCTTAATGAATTTAGATCAAAGATTTACGGGACCTTCTCCTTTAAAAAAATCTCATATTGTAATCTTTCACTCGACCTCTAATAATGATAATTTAGGAAAACCGGTATATAAATTCTCCCAATCTCCTTTTGACTCTAATCAGTTATTTTTCTAATACCCTGGGGCATGGCCACTGCAAGGAGAACACAGCTTTTACAACAGCAACTGGTGATGCTGAAGTAAATTAACTTTTGACCTGACTTGGCCTCACAAGCATTGCGACAATACAAATTAAGTGTTCAAAATAATGTTACCACAAAATATTTTCGTATGTTCTGAGAAGTTTTTGAGCCTTAAACCTACCTATATGTGGGTTCAGTGCTGTTACCAACATCAGCGATTCATTCATCAGTTTGTTGATCCTATCCGTATTGGCTTGGATTCCAACTACACAGTTGTCAGTGAAAGAAACACACACATCTCCTAGAAGTCTTGCCGAGTTTAAAACATTTTTAATCTAACAAGACAAAGAAAGAAATACCAATTATTTAATTCAGATATTACTAGTTGCACATTCTGGCACCTTTGTTCATAAACAGTGCCCTCCCTGCAGTTTCAACCTATTTAATAGGCTATTTTCCTTCCAGTATCTGAAGGGGGCCTACAGGGAAGGCAGAGAAGGACTCTTTGTCAGGACCTATAGTGATAAGACAAGGAGCAATGGGTACAGGCTGAAAGAGGGGAATTTCGGCTCGATATCAGCAAGGAATTCTTCACTGTGAGGGTGGTGAGATACTGGTGCAGTATCCAGGGGATGCTGCAGATGCCCCAACCTTGGTGGCGTTCAAGGGTTCACTGAAGGTTTTTCTGTGCGTAAGTTAACTGACTGTACAAGCAGTTACTTTAAAAGTCCTAGATATGTAAAACTTTATGAACTTACCATCATGGGCTTAAAGACATTCAGTTCAAAGTGTCCATTGCTTCCTCCTACAGTAACAGCAACATGATTTCCCATAACTTGGGCCGCCACCATGGTCACAGCTTCACACTGGGTAGGGTTCACTTTTCCTGGTTGTGAAAGGGAGAGAAGAAGGTTACCAAAGGAGAAAGAAGGGGAAAAACAAACCAACCAACCACCAGCAGCCTTTTACCAAATCACATTCAATAGAAAATGTTTTGTAAGAGGTAACTTGTCTTACTCACCTGTAGCTGCTCACCACAGAAAATAAGTTATTTCCACAAATGATATTAAATTGACTGTACTGTACCAGTGTTTTCAGCGAGGATTTGTAAAACAGCTTTGGCTGCTTCAGCAGTCTCTCAAGACTCGGAGCATGAGCTCAACGGCTCAACATGTGCACGAACTAAACAGCTGTTCATTACCACAGTTCTTAATAGTCAAGAGATTATAACCTGTCTTTACATGTGCAAGTTGGCATTTCTGGGAGACCACTAACAAATCTCACTCAGCTCAAGGAAAGTATTACTGATTTGACAGAATTACTTTGTGATAAAGTTACTACACTGTCAGAAAAAAAAGCAAAACAGAAAAACCCAGAAAAACAATTCCCCGCCAAACCCAACAAACACACCAAGTTAGAATGGACTCCAAGCAAGTTTGTTTTATGGTGTTATCGTTTAATTTTAGACATAATCCTATTAAGAACATTCATTGTTTGCTTTTTTAGAGCTAGATGTGTTCATGACCTGTTTCTTTTATAGTTTATCATACAGGAGGAACAATCTTAGAATAGTTTTGAATGTACAATACTCATATGTACCTACTTTTTTAGGAGAGCAAAGGAATGATTACTAGTATTATTCCTTTCTTTCTTATCCTCCCATACAATGAGATCATTGCAGAAGGGAAAATGTGAGTGTGTAACATGAATCACGCTAGGAAGTAGAGACCAAAGTCAAGTTCCATGACAGTATTGCTACAATTCACAGATTAAAGATTATTTCAGAAAAGCCTTTACCTAAAAATTATAGAGATCTTGCAATTCTAAAAGCTTTGAGAAGTATGTTTGTGTAAATAAAGCCATGTTCCTACAGATACTACTCTCCTCCATACACTAGCCAACACACAGCTGGGCAAGCATTTTTATCAACAGAGGTTTTGGTAAAACAGGGCAGTAGATAAAACCTGAGAGAATCATGGACTTACTGACATTTGTGATGGTGTTTGGTAAACATTTGTTAAGAGACAGTGGTCAAAAAAATAAAAAAGAAAACAGGTTATTTTTCTCCATATGTGTTCTCTGTACCTGGCATGATGCTGCTCCCTGGTTCATTTTCAGGCAGGATGAGTTCTCCCAGGCCAGAGCGCGGTCCAGAGCCCAGGAAGCGAATGTCATTAGCTATTTTCATCAGACTGCACGCCACTGTGTTCATGGCTCCACTGAGCTCCACTAAAGCATCGTGAGCTGCAAGAGCTTCAAACTTATTTGGAGCAGTGACAAAAGGCAAACCTACAGGGAGAGGGTGTAAACATTAAACCAGTGAAGAACTTCCTGTCAGACATAAACCAGACAATCAAACACAGAACTAGCTTAGTAAAAAATTGAAAATTAACAACCCTGTAAGATCATCTCTTTCCTCTAGAGCTTTCTTCACAAACATATTTCTTAAAGTAAATTAAATACAAAAAGACACAATGAAAGTCACTAAAATATAGAAGAGTATAAAATTTCAGTATCCACCTACAACAAGGGTACAAATTTCAAGCCTTCATAGTGTATTGCACTCTCAGCATTGCTTCTGCACCACAGTGTTTTGTGAATGTCAATAATCTTTCAAAAGTTAGCCCAACTTAGGCATTTCTTGCATTAAATGAAGTTAGATACTTTTGACTGTTAATTGCTGTCATGCTTTCAGTTATAAAAATAAATGTTTTTGCAGCACAGTGCAGGCATTAGGGTAAGTAAGAAGTAATCACAATGGAAAGGAACAATAAACCAGCCAGAACATGGGAAAGCTGGATCAGACTTAGGAGGATGCCTGCCAACAGCAAGAGCACGGGTGCAATGGAAAGAACAGCTCTGTTTATGTTAATTAAATGCCTGAGATGTAAGCTTAGGTTCCGTGATGAAAAACATTCCTTCAGGACTTTGCCCTGGAAGAACAGTCCCAGCAGAATGGGACTGTAAAAAATTACAGACATCACTAAGGACTGACTGTGGGCTGGACTTCTGCCCCCTAGAATGACTGATCTGAGCTTTCAACACCAGCTCAAAGGAGAGCAGCATAATTCCCATAACTTCCAGTGTTTTGCACTTCCTGACAAACACCAAATCCCACCCACTCTGCATGGACCTGTGAACTGCACAGCTGCATTCTCAATTACAGAGATCCATCCAGACTTCTCCTTTTGTTCTTGCCAATAACCACCCTCCATTAGAGTATGAGGAACTTCAGGAATCTGCCCTACTTGTACAGCCTGCCCATACAGGACACAAAACATCCATTGACACGGGAGAGCTTCCTAACACCACAAAAACATGCCCTGTACTGCTCCTGGCAGCTGTTGTTTACAGCAAGTTACTTCTCTTTTAGGGTACAAGACAGTCTTTACCCTCTGAAAGACAGTGAATAATAGATCCATTGAAACAAAAATACTGTCACTAAGCAATTTCACAGATTTTACAGGAAATGTAAATGACAGATGTACACATTTGCTGGGGGGGCATTTTGAAAACTGATTTATAGATCAAAAAACGTAATTGCAGTGTAAATTAAGTAAATTAAGTTTTAAGATCTATAAAGACAGAATCAAAAAAATCAGTTAACTTTTACTCTTTCATATGGAAAAACCAGAGCGGCTTTGGCAGCGTTTTCTTCCTTCTTTTGCACCAAGTCACTGTAAATTAAAAGAGCCAGAGGAGCAAAGATCATGACAGAAGCATTATAGTTGGGCTAATAATAGAGGTCTGAAACTGTATCCATACCCAAAGAGCCTTGCTTGGATAAACACCATGATTTCAGTCACTTTCAATGCACTGAGTATAATTATAAAAATACATTACACGAAAAATCCAAAGTAGAGGGCATAAAACACATGGCATTAACAAAAGTTTCACGTTAAAATATAAATGCAGTTTAAGCTTATAAGGAGTATGGAAACTGGACAGATTTAGTTTGAATTTGACTGCATGTTACATACACTGCTTTACTGATAACTCGCTCCCAAATATCATTCCTCACCTGTCAGTTCAGCCACTTTAGCAGCAACTTTCTCAGCAAAGCCAATTCTTGTGTTCAA
Source organism: Oxylabes madagascariensis (assembly GCA_013400675.1). Lineage (NCBI taxonomy): Eukaryota > Metazoa > Chordata > Aves > Passeriformes > Timaliidae > Oxylabes > Oxylabes madagascariensis. The sequence continues at coordinate 97,397 of VYZR01006529.1, forward strand.
TCCCGTGCCAACTGCAGTCCCGCCAGCGGCTAGCTGATACACCCTTGGCATGGTGGATTCAATCCTGGCCACACCATATTTAATTTGTTGCACGTAGCCACTAAATTCCTTTGAAAGAGGGGAGGACAAAGTTAAGGAGCAAAGACAACAACCAAGAATAACCATCCAGATTACTTTAGATTTTTAACATGATTTGACTAATTCTTTCAAAAAACTGAAGGCACTACACTTCACCCAAATGCTAAATCGAAGCATGTTTTCATTAAGAGGGAAAGTACACATCTATTAAAGGACTGCTCCCATGCTACAGAAAATTATACATTAAACCGATCTTAATATACAAAAGCATATACATAATGCATCTTTCTCTCATATTTTATCTTAGTTGCGTACTTAGCAGGATATGATTCCATAGTAAATCAGCTCCAAGATTACATTAATGTTCTCAAAGTACAAATAGAGAAACGGATCTTGGGCTTTGTTCACTTAATTTTAGTTAGTAAAAACCCCACCTGTGCATTCTTGGAAAAAATCCATAAATTCTACCTGCTTTTCTATAAATTCAGTTTTATTCCTTACTATATTCCTGTAATATAAGACATTCCTGACAATACGATAACATTTGTCATCTTTTATATATATGTACACATTTATACACACAAGATTATGTACTGAAAATTTTCATTCACAATACTAAGTAGTTTTGTGTGTTGGCAAAACATAATTTACAGATTATAGACAGCAACAACCTCTTCCCTGCAATGTCAGTGTAACAGAAAAACTGTGCTCTGCTATCTGGTAATGAAACAGCATTTAAAAATAATTTATATTTTACTACTGCTAGAAATAAAACACATATGGAAAAAAATTAATAAAAATTATGATGCACGTATTAGAGTACAGCATATCCAGTGAACTCCAGCACAGACTGAAAATACTCAGGCTGAGATTCAGCCATTTTCCTATATTTTATCCTAAACTATCAACTTAATTTAGGTGTTCTTAAGTTTGACTTAAGTTTGAATTTTCCAAAGAAATGCATAATTTTTAGGGTTTTTTTACCTGCCCAAGTGTAAGTGGAACAGCATCTTGCGTATGAGTGCGCCCTATTTTTATGATTTGGGAAAACTCTTTGGATTTCCCTTCGAGTGCATTCTGTAGCTTCTTTAGTCCAGGCAACAAGACCTCATTCACCTCCTGGGCAGCAGCAATATGCATTGCTGTTGGGAAAGTGTCATTTGAACTCTGTGGAAAAAATTCAAGAAATTAATTTACAAGCTTTTCTCACCATTGCTGCTGTAAGATGTACATGTGTGGCTTTATTCTCTGCATCTCATAAACTATTAGAAACTAAATTAAGGGTAAGCAACTTAGGGGTGTTCTACAAGATCAATTCCTTATTGACAAATCAACCTTTTATGACTACACCCACAGAAAGTTAAATTTAATAGACTGTTCATAACAACCTTGGGACAAAAAAAAAGAATTACTATAGTAGTTATGAGAGATGGATAACAAATGGACAGATGATTTTAGAGGAATTGTAGGTGACTTTAAAACACAAGTTGCTTTGATAATATTAAATCCATAGTTCACAGAATACTGAGTAAGCACAAAGGATCAGGAAGGGAAACAACCAAGTCAGTGGCTTAATCTTTCCTTCAAGATAGGTGAAGGTTAAGAGAGAAGTATAATAAAAATGTCTATCATGATCCAACTTTTAGAAACTGGACCTATATTCAACATCTTTAAGACTGTAGCAGTGGTTGTCATAAAGCCATCACTGTCTAACACATTATGTGTGAATTTATCTATCATGAATGAGTTTGAAGTTTTTAATCTGAAAAGTTCATACTGTCACTGAAAAACATCTTAAAGTTCATTTAAATGGAGAAAAACAGAAAATTGTTGCTGAAGTTGTCCACAAAATTTTGGGGATTTTTTTAACCTAAACAGTGGATACAATAAAACTCTAAATTCACAATTCAAAGACACAAAACTTTTGAAATTAAAAGCAATATAAAACAAGTGTAACAACCTGGCTTTTGTTAACATGATCATTTGGATGCACTGGCTTTTTGCTTCCCAGTGTGCCTCCCATTATTTCAATAGCTCTGTTGCTGATGACTTCATTGACATTCATATTGGTTTGAGTTCCAGACCCAGTCTGCCACACCACCAAAGGGAAGTGATCATTTAATTTTCCTTCAGCTACCTATAATGGAAAAAACAGAAAAACTGTTCCACTAGGAAAAAAAAGCATAAACCTGAAAATTTTATTGCCATAATTAAAATTATGCTCTCCATTATATTTTTAAATCTACATATAGCAATTAGTGAATTTATACTAGAATAATTAAGACGTTTTTATGCAGTACCAGGTATTAAAAGGGAAAAAAACATTTGCTATGCTTTTTGAAGACACTGATTTGTGAAATACAGAGATATATAGAATTTGATTTCATGTTCTAGAGACATAGACAGAAAATATTTTTAAAAGATACTTCAGGTTACATCTTCTCTCTGTGTAACTCGGCTCTGTTATCTCTCAATAAAGAAATTTCATACAGGGAAGTTCCAGATCTCTCACACCTGTAGACATTACATGTTGCAGCAACAAAGCCAGAAGATGGCTGCCAGTATCAAACACCTCCTTCCTGTAAGGCACTCCCCTGCTTGATCAAAATTTTTTGGAGCCTGTTGAATCTTAGACACCTTCAGAGAGTTTTCTAAACATGCGTTTGTGATAGTATCAAAATCTGTGCTCAGAACTATCACCCCATGCATGTTAGCCTCAGAAAAACAAAGGAGCTGTTGTCACAACTCTGAGGCTAGACAATCAGATTATCAGGATACATCAGTCCTCCTGGAATCATGCTTTTCAAGAAAGGATCTTCTGTATTTCCCATCTTATACAGGGGTAACATTCCCACTTCCAAGAATAATTTGATTCCTCTTTTTATTTAAGTTGTATTAGAAAATTATTTTGGAGGTGAGGGAAAGGGTATCATAGCAGGGCTGTTTTTAAAACACAATAAAGAAAGCCACAAACAACTTTCAGAATTTATGAATCTAAACTAAGGAGCCTTAATCCACCAAAACTTCTAATCCACCCTTAACTAGGGGAACCCTAGAAACCAGAAGAAGAGCCTAGAGATATTCTGGAGTTCTCCAAATTTATTGGGTCTTGGGACTTAAGGTGCTACAGTGGTAGCTTCTGCCACCACTGAAATATTTTTAAGCTAGTCAGGACAAGAAAACTCTGTCCAAAATGCTTCTAGATAAACAAATCTGTTGATTTATTCAAAGCAAAACAGCTGGTATTATCACACCTCAAATAATGGTCACTCACAACTCTCTGCACTTGGGTGGCATTTATCAACATGCATTTGAACATTCTGTCATTTCTTTACGTGCAAGAAATAGCAAAATATTATATTAAGTAAATGATCTCTGGAGAACAAGATCTACTAACAGGAAATGCTTTCCTGTAACAATCTGAGAAATGCAATCCCCCAACCTCCTGTGAAAAGCTTAACAAAAATACAGTGGCAGTTGCAGTATTTTGAACAGCTTGTTCCTACCTCATTTGCTGCCTGTACAATGGCTTTAGCAATCTTTGGGTCGAGACCATAGTCTTGATTTACTTCAGCAGCTGCTCTCTTCAAGATGCCAAAAGCCCTTATGACTTGGACCTGAGACACAAGGGTAAATTAAAACACGCAATTTCTTTCCCCCAAAGGACATGTCATCAATTTATAGTGCATGTCTAGTTCTAAACCAAACTCGTTCTGTTCTTAAATGCAGCAGTAGTCCGTAAGCCAAACCAGAGAGCAATCAGGTCATCTGACCTATGCTCCCACTAACAGTAGCATCCACCCAAACAGTCCAGAGTGCGGCACACAGCTGTTTTTGCAAGTCCAAGTGTGCTCTGTGTATCGAAAGTTACATGCATTAGAATTGAACTGGTTCCATTTCTAAAACAGCCTTTTGAGGGCAAACTGACAAATTTCACTACAAGGGAGAGTTAGTATATGACAAAGCACATGCACATTAATGGCCTATGCACATCTACACATGACAAATTAAGTTTTTATCAACTCATGCTATATTAGACTACTTCAATAACAAACTATATAAATGCTACATCAAATTACTCCATTTGCTTTTTCATCTTTGTAAAGATGAAAGACAGATTTCTATTCATCCTGGTTATTAAAAAGTAAAGCAACACCATAAAATTATTCAAAAGTGATACTCAATTTATTTAAACATAAACAAGAAATATTTCTACCAGAATAATATATTGCCATGAAATTTCTACCTTTAATTAAAATTCAAAGTTGTTCACACTTCCATCAAAAGCCTAAGAAGGTATTCAGAAGGTATTCATTCTCACACACAAAACATACTCTAGAGAAGAGAACACAGATTTGAATTACTTACTGGCATCCTTTCTGAAACACCTCCAATCTTGAAGTTCATTGTAGACCTTACGGTTTGGGCACCATAGTATTTGTCACTTGGGACCTTCAGTTCACCAAAGGTATCATATTCTATCCTGAAAGCCTCTTTAGAAGACTGTAGAAAAGGAAAAAGAAAAAAAAACCACTGGCAATCGGTATATTTTTTTTGACAGCAGGTAGTCAAGAAAAAGAAGATGGAAAAAAAAAATACAAAGCCAAGACACGCAGCTAGTCACAGGTATGTTTCTAATTATATCTTCAAAGTTGAGACATTTTTCTAGTTTGAGCAGCTGTCTCACTAAAAACCACGACTACAAACTGTGTACCATAGCTGACTCATGGTGACAGGCAGCACTACAAGGCTTAACACCTCGGTGCCCACAGCATGAAACCTCATCCTGATGAGAGACTCTATTTCTTTTTCAAAGAATCAGTAACCTAGTTCACAATTTACAGAATGGGTGTTTTTTTAAAATCCAACTGAAGAAGTAGCATGGTAAGAATTCAGGCAGCATCCACGCAATGCATACGCTTGTAACATAATTCCTATTTGAAATTCACACTGCACTAAATACTTAATACTGGAAGGGAGCAACTGACTAATCCAGTACCAAGTTACTGACCATTAATTATCCCTCCTAGCCTAATAAACCAGGAACACAGACGCTCTCTAGCTGTGCAACACAAAGGAACTATATCTAGGTATATTTTGTGCAATATTTATAGATGATAATATTTCTGTGTCATGTATCCATCTAGCATCAGTTATTATCTAACACAGGCACAGCTAAACTAATTTTAGCTGACAGACCTCCAAAAAAGTAATTCTTTACTTTTTGTAGAACAGCCCATTAATTTGTGATGATGTGATCACATTCATATGCAGCTCTACAAAGATTATGGAACTGACAGGAAGCAAGAAGTTTACTCTTCCTCTTTCCCCACCTTCGTCAGCAAAGTCCCAATTTTCTGTGAGAATGGTATTCATCCTTTCCCAGAATTACCTTCTTTCAGAGTCTTCAGGAAGGGGGAGAAGCCTTTTTCATTTCTTTATCACGGATAGAGTAAAACAATCTCAACCCTGCAGGCAGGGTATATACATACACAATGCTGGGTCCTGACCTAACTACAACCCTCAGAGGTGAGTCCTTGGGAAACAAACCTCTTATCAATAGAGTCAAGTCAGTCTTGCAGTGCAGTGAAAGACAAAAATCAAATGCAAGGAACTATCAAGAAAAGCAGAGGATACAAACAGAAACACTGCTGTGCCACCATGATTCATTGACAGTCTGAGGTCTTTGTGCAGATTTGGTTCTTTCATCCCCAAAACATGTATTACTGCAAACAGTTCAAAGGCAATAAAGTTGACAAAAGGTAGGGAGCAGCTTTCTTAAGACAATTGACTTTTTTGTTCAGAAGATAACCTGGGGATTGAAGGAAAACTGAGGTATAACTAGTATTAACTGCTCACTGTCTCTTCCAATACAAGACACAGGAGCCCTAACATACTTGTAGGGGTCCAACATGAATCCTCCCTGTGGTGCAGCCTGAGGTCATTCCCTCTCATCCTGTCACTAGTTGCATGGGAGAAGAGACCAATCCCCACCTGGCTACACCCTCCTTTCAGTTGTTGTAGAGAGCGATAAGGTCCCCCCAAGCCTCCTTTTTTCCAGGTTAAACAATCCCAGCTCCCTCAGCTGCTCCTCACAGGACTTGTGCTCCTCACCCTTTACCAGCTTCATTACCCTTCTCTGGACACATTCTAGCACCTCAATGTCCTTCGTGAACTGAGAGGCCCAGAACTGGACACAGCACTCGAGGTGTGGCCTCAACAGTGCTATGTACATGAAGAGTTTGGGTCAGAAAACGGGGAAAGCATTGTCTATGTCTACACAGTTCATACTCTTCCCTAGGAGTCCACTTCAGAAGTCAGACTGCTCCTCTCTCTTCTCCGTTCATTTTACTTGCTCCTTCTTTAGTGGGTCTTAGTGTTCTTGGACAGAGGCACAGCTGGGTATTGGCCAGAACCCCCTGTCCAGCAGCCCTCACCTCCTGCCTGCCCAGGTTTGCATCACCACGGATGGCAAGCTGCAGCAGAGAGAGGGAAGTGTTGCAGCCTCTTTACTGTCCTAAGCATCATTCCCAGCCAGATGGACACTCTGCCATCAGGTACCATCAGTCCCATACCAGAGACACCAGCCCTGCTCGCTTTGAGTACTTCAGAGGAGGTGGCGCCTGTGCCTGTGGTGGTGCCAGTGAACTGGAAGAAACTGCAGCCCAGCCCACAGCAAGGGTTAGCTCTCACATGGCTATCCCGCTTCCCACATTGCTGGGATTCAAGAAATCTGAGCTAAGGCCACAGGAAAAATCCCCCCAGTTAAGGTGAGAGAAATCTCACCCTCAAAGCTTCATGGGCGTTCTGCATGTTAATAAGACTAAAAAGTTCTCTGTTTCATGATTGGTTTATTTTTACTGCAGTGTTACGATCTTTGTTATCATGTTACCCCATGGGATGCTATCCCTCAGACTCCGCCTAAACCTTACCCTATATAAGTTACTGTAACCCCTGGCCCTCCTTTTGATGCATCCCCATTCAGAGTTCGGATTGCTGTTTGTTGTTTTGCTCATTAAAACCAGTTCTGTTTCGGGTTGCACAGAAGTGTGCCCGTCCTTCTTCATATCAGCCACTGCGGATTCTCATCCAACATCTCTGAGAATCGCAGACTTGTCAGGGTCTGCAATATCACATCTTGTGTTTTGGCTGATGCTCTCCCAGGCACTGACTCCGCAAGAATAGAAAGCTTAGTGTGAAACAGTAAGTCATTCCTATGTTCTTTAATCCTCTTTGCCCTGCTTAAGTCACTTGGCATTCATTTACATGCTAACAAGAAAAAGAATACAGCAAATGCTTCTTTAGCATATCACTACCAAAAATGTTTAATTGGGATGCTTCTGGGTCTTACCATACATGTGCAAACATTAATATTCCAACAGTTGGGATCACTGACTCACTGTCTTTGAAATCCCTGCTTCTGACTTTTGGACAACCTTGTGAAAGCACACAATGCAAAGCTTTCACAGAGCTGGATAAGCAGAACTCATTCAGCTCCAAGGCCAAGGCCAGCTCTTAGTGTCGTCAGTGGTTTAATAACTGGAAGTATTCACCCTCAAACAATATAAAAAACTAAACTACCTGTAACCTTTTAGACAAAAAAGCTAGCAGTTGCACAACTGATTCCTCAAACTTACATAATTCCAATGTCAACAATGGTGAAACAAAGATAAATAGGATCAGTACATCCTCGTACAAGTACCTTTCAACAATGAAATCATTATTTAAAAAAAAAAAAAACCAAAAAAAAAGAAAAAAAAAAAAAAAAAAAAAAAAAAACAAAAAAAAACCCAAAATTTACCTATTTAACCCAANNNNCTTTCCTAGCTAATTCTACACTCATAAATTCCAATGAAGTTAATAGGGCATGGTGCTTTAAGAAGAATGTCATTTGCTGATTGCTAGTGTAACAGGTGCCATTAGGTAAGAAAAACAAAGTGATGTATTTCATGCAGACTGAAGGAACTGAGCTGCAGCATTACTCCCAGACTGGAGTAGCAGCCTGCAGCAGCCACTGTCTGCGTGTGAATGTAACTAACACGATTCCCTCACTCCTCGGCCAGAATTCAACCTCTGAGCGGCTTTATGAGCTGAAGGTCCCAGTTCCTGCATGTAAAGTGGTTTCTGCAGTCACCCCCTGACCCAGAGGACCAGCTGTAAAATGGTGCATCAGTGGCACACTCCATCGACCCTCTACTCCCCGATCCCTGGGCCTCAGGAGAAGCCAAAAGGAGACTTGGAAACTCAGCCAGCAGCCAGCATGAACTCCTGTGCTCACCTAATTTCTATCCTAGTTACAAGCAAGTCTCTGCTCACAGCTACTGCTCCATACATTTACAATTTTTTTTTTCCCCTCTTAGGAGGCCTGACAAGATGTATTCAGCCCTCCAAAATCCGTAGAACCCAAACACAGTCCAAAGCTTACAGCTAGGCAAATAGAAGTGTACTTTTACCTTGCTGCAGGGAACTGATCAGAACTGATTGCACCATAACACACCAGAGATACTCAAACAGCAGAACTGCTGCAATAATGCTTCCTGTGGAAAATTACATTCTCATTTGTGGATGAATTTCCAGGCAGCAACTTTTGGATATAAGTATTTCAATTCGAAGAACCATCATTTTTAGCATGTCAAAAGCAGTCTTTTGAGGCAATCAGAATGTGCAATTTATGTTTTACTGCTCTTCTTTAGCAGATGAAGAATGTTTCCATTTTTAAGCATCGTTTCTCTTTTATAACAGAATTTGAGTCACAAATTCTGAAATTTCCCTTTAGAACCCAAACCCAAACATTTTACAAGGTTCAGCTACAGAAGGACCATTATGACAATTTCATTTAAAACATCTTATGCAATTCAGCTCTAAGTAAAGGCAACACAATAAACATACCAGGACAGCATGAATATTTGGTTGTATCTACCTACACAATGTGTTTTAAAACAACTCTTGCTACGGAGAAAAACTCTACAAACACCAAAAAGTGATGGCTTGGGTTTGTTGGGTGGCTGTTTTTTTAAATTTAAATAGTGGTTACTACATCTTTTGGTGGTTCCTCTTTTACATAAAAACATACAGAGCTTTTCCTGTAAGAATTCAACAGCTGCTTGACTTCCAAGTCCACTGAGGGATGTTTTAGGTAACGCTGTTATTTGAACTCAAGGAACTCACAACACACATAGGACTGGTTACGTTTCAGACCTGCAAAGAGCAAAGCACATCTATCTCTTTCTTGTAAGATTGCAGACCAGACTGATAAATACCAAGTTCTCAGCAAATGAATGAAGGCCATGATTTGTAATGTTTTTCTCACACAATGCCAAATGGCAAAATAGAAAAGGGAGCCCTCCAACAGGCCAGTGGTTTGAGTTACATATTCTGCTCGGACACCAGTTTTCTTATGCAGTAAAGTTTCATCCACCATGAAGTTTTTTTCACTTGCTGGGAAGCTTATTTTATTAAACGCTACTTTTTACACCTTCAACAATATTACAGACTGGAAGCTGATGTTCTAGATAAATTTATGAACTAACTTAGTAAACTAAGGACTCAGTAAAATCCTGAACACACCACATTCTGCTGAAATTCTTCTCACAGTCTACATTACCACGTTTTAAGGAATGAAGTCACAAAGATACACCTGAGACTAAGGCTGCCATCCAACATCCAACATATTAGTACTGAGATTTGAAGTTCCTCATTCAAATAGTGTTTCTGTTTCTATGCTGAACCGCATGGAACAACCAAGTCCCACCCCCGGACAATCAACTGATTATTCATGAATATCTACTAATGAAGCCTGCTAGAAGTACCGGGCAGTTCTCAGCTGAAAGCTCTCTAGTTTCCAGGCAGCCCCAAAGCAGTGACGAATATTGCCATTCCCGTGAGGATACAGCATTTTATTATGTGCACCTCAACAGCTCCAAGAAAGCGCCTGTAATTCCTGCGGAAGCAGCTGCGGCACAGCGCAGCTCAGTGAAGCAGGTCCGCACCCACACCTTTCCTGCCCGGCGGGATGCCCGCCCTGGGCCGCCCAGGGCCGCCTCGGGGCCGTGTTCGGGCCGTGCATCTCAGCGCGGGCAGCGCCGCGGAGAGCTGCGCTGCACATCCCGGCCCGCCCGGNGCTCCGCCGCGCCAATCGCAGCAGCGGCGGGCGCGGAGCGCGGCCCCGGGGCGGGCCCGCCCGGCCTGCGAAAACCTGGGAAAAGCTGGGAAAACCCACCTGCACCGGGCAAAGGGCAGCAGGAAAAGCGCTGCAGCAGCGATTTCTGCACGAGGGGGAAAAAAAGGTATGAGCTTGTTCTGCCTTACTGTAGCCTTTTCAAAGATGTATAAAACCTTACTCCCTCCTTCCTAATGACAATCAAGACTCCTTTTATAAAAAAAGCCAAGTCAAGGGGCAGCCCCCTCCTTCCTTCCTGCCCCAGGCAGAGCGCTCCAATGTTCTACATCTCTCCCTGGTGCGAAATGCAGAAACCCTCCGAGAGTGAAAAAAGGTATATTCCATTTTTCCACCCACCAGCAGCAACATTCCAACATTCCAGGTTTTCCAACTTTTTTTCCAAGAGCAGCCACCATTCAGCCGTTAAGAAAACAACTTTTTGTCTAATATGGAGAATGCTTCATTCCATTGCAATTTGCACAGGTATACCCTTCAGTCCTAAAAGAACTGGGTTATTCAAAGAAATGCTGCCAGCAACTGCTTTATTAATGCCTTACAAGTTACATCCTGGCACTAAAAGCACACGGAGTCTTGTAAGCTTTAATATTTAGGCAAGTCTTTTGCCCCTTGGCTCCTCTGAGAGGAGAGTCTAGGAAATACACAGGGCATGCCACTAAAATGGCTTTAGAAGTTCCAGAGAAAATAAGGATTGGGTAATATTATCATCTATATTATTCTATATCAGAGGAAGTAAGTGAAAGTCTCTTTTTTCATTCAATAAAACAGTACAATACAAAGTTATAACTATTACTGTAACGTCATATTCTTGAATAATTTATTCCAGTCAGCAACTAAGATGTTAATGTCCCCACATCACAAAATTCAGCATCACCATCTTGTCTAAAACTATTGCAATGAATAGCTGAGTTTGGAAGGGATTGCTGAAGGTCATCTCGTCCAATCCCCTGCACACCAGCAGGCTCACCTGAAGCAGGTTGCACAGGATCACATCTAGGCAGGCTTTTAGTATCTCCAGAGGAGACTCCACAGCCTTTTTGGGCAGCCAGTTACAGTGCTCCACCACTCTCAAAGTAAAGATCATCTTCCTCATATTTAGATGGAAGTTCCTGTGCTTCAGTTTGTGGCCACTGTCCCGTCACTGAGCACATTTCTTTCTCTTAAAATACGGAAATAACTACACATTCACAATAAGAGCATTGTAATAATACACAGATCAGCATATTCAAACAAATACAAGACTTGTAATGACTTTATTTAGACACATTTCGTGTTTTTGCTGTTCCTTTTGACAGATGGGTGAAACAACATAAGCTGTTCTGCATTCCACTTTTAATAAATGTACAGTAAGCCACAGCAGAATACAAGCTGGAGAAAAGTTTTGTCAGCATTTTCCATTCATTGCTAAGTGCCAACACTATTTTGGTTTGCTTGTGCTATGCTTATGTACACTGGCCCCTCTGGGGGAGGGCTTCAAGTGAGATGGAAGCTGCTAGTACGAGCGGATTGCTGGCGGGACGGTCTGGCANCCGTGTTCGGGCCGTGCATCTCAGCGCGGGCAGCGCCGCGGAGAGCTGCGCTACACATCCCGGCCCGCCCGGCAGCGGCTGCCGAGCCGGGCCCGGCCGCGGGGAGGATGCGGGAAATGGCCGCAAAAGGCCGGCAGCAGAGGATGGCGGACTCGTCTTCCCGGTGCCGGCGCGCTCCCGACGGAGCCACGCACGGGATTAAAGCCCCGACCCAGCCGGCGGCCGTCGCTCCCGCCGTCAGCGCCCGCTCCCCGTGGGGCGGGGCGGAGCGAGGGCGGCGGCGGCGGCACTTAGAGGTCACGGCCGCCCGCTGCCCGCTCCCCGCCCGGCGCTTACCATGGCGGCGCGGGGCGGCGCCGGGGCCCAGCGGCCGGGGGNAGAGCGCTCCAATGTTCTACATCTCTCCCTGGTGCGAAATGCAGAAACCCTCCGAGAGTGAAAAAAGGTATATTCCATTTTTCCACCCACCAGCAGCAACATTCCAACATTCCAGGTTTTCCAACTTTTTTTCCAAGAGCAGCCACCATTCAGCCGTTAAGAAAACAACTTTTTGTCTAATATGGAGAATGCTTCATTCCATTGCAATTTGCACAGGTATACCCTTCAGTCCTAAAAGAACTGGGTTATTCAAAGAAATGCTGCCAGCAACTGCTTTATTAATGCCTTACAAGTTACATCCTGGCACTAAAAGCACACGGAGTCTTGTAAGCTTTAATATTTAGGCAAGTCTTTTGCCCCTTGGCTCCTCTGAGAGGAGAGTCTAGGAAATACACAGGGCATGCCACTAAAATGGCTTTAGAAGTTCCAGAGAAAATAAGGATTGGGTAATATTATCATCTATATTATTCTATATCAGAGGAAGTAAGTGAAAGTCTCTTTTTTCATTCAATAAAACAGTACAATACAAAGTTATAACTATTACTGTAACGTCATATTCTTGAATAATTTATTCCAGTCAGCAACTAAGATGTTAATGTCCCCACATCACAAAATTCAGCATCACCATCTTGTCTAAAACTATTGCAATGAATAGCTGGGTTTGGAAGGGATTGCTGAAGGTCATCTCGTCCAATCCCCTGCACACCAGCAGGCTCACCTGAAGCAGGTTGCACAGGATCACATCTAGGCAGGCTTTTAGTATCTCCAGAGGAGACTCCACAGCCTTTTTGGGCAGCCAGTTACAGTGCTCCACCACTCTCAAAGTAAAGATCATCTTCCTCATATTTAGATGGAAGTTCCTGTGCTTCAGTTTGTGGCCACTGTCCCGTCACTGAGCACATTTCTTTCTCTTAAAATATGGAAATAACTACACATTCACAATAAGAGCATTGTAATAATACACAGATCAGCATATTCAAACAAATACAAGACTTGTAATGACTTTATTTAGACACATTTCGTGTTTTTGCTGTTCCTTTTGACAGATGGGTGAAACAACATAAGCTGTTCTGCATTCCACTTTTAATAAATGTACAGTAAGCCACAGCAGAATACAAGCTGGAGAAAAGTTTTGTCAGCATTTTCCATTCATTGCTAAGTGCCAACACTATTTTGGTTTGCTTGTGCTATGCTTATGTACACTGGCCCCTCTGGGGGAGGGCTTCAAGTGAGATGGAAGCTGCTAGTACGAGCGGATTGCTGGCGGGACGGTCTGGCAATCTTCCTCATTCAAAGTCCTGTCGATCACTGGTCTGTACTTCAAGGTAACCTAAAGTAAAAGGGAACAAAGAACTTCAGGACAACAGGATTCAGAGAATGAGATCCAAAAAATCCCAACAGTTAAGATTTTTGTAGGGTCAGAATTCAGTTCTATCTTTGAAATACCGTAACGCTCTTCTACAAAACACCCAACAATGGGTTTTGTCACCATTAGAAGAAAAAAGCTCTTGAACTAGCCTGACCCAAGGGGAAACACAATTCCAGCTCAAGTAGTAAAGTCACTTCCCAAAGATCAACAATGCAGGATTATCACAATTTCCAAGGCTGTTTATGAGAACAGCTGTTAACAGCTAAAAAGATCCTCAAGCACCAAGCTCAAAGTACCTTCCCAGTTGGGATATCCACATACGACAGGGTGTGCTTTCTCCAGTGCTCCTCAAATGGCTTCCGCTGTTGGCCTTGGAGTGGCTTGGAGTAGTCAAACTCATCTACCCGTAACTAGGGAGAAAATGAGATTAGTACAGACCAGACGTTGTATCTGCAATTCACTTTACAACCACGAGATTAGCTGCATGTCAGTTACACCTGTAACCCTGCATGTCTCTGAACAGACAGCAAGCTTTCTCTTAACACTGCCCGTGTCCAATTTGAAATGCTCAGGATTAACAAGGGCTCTAAGGTAACTTTCCTTGCATAGGGTAATTTTTCTGTTTATGCGTCTTTAGGTCCTGTTTATGCATCCATGATATTATTACTATAGTCCTGGTTTAGAGGTCTCTAATCACTCAGGTGTGCACGTGGAACAACTCAAGATCATTCCCAGTGTTTTATGTATTGGTCCTTTTAAAAATAACAAATGAGAAGAGATAGAGCAGAACAAATAGGACCCCAAACAAACATTACACTAATCTTAACACTGAAGACGTTACAACTTTAAAATAATCCATGTGAGGACACATAACAAGGAGATTCAATCCTACATTCAGGTGACAGAAAATATTTATACCTTATAATCCTCTCTGGCATGGGCACCCCGGGACTCTTTGCGAGCCTCAGCACCATAAATGGTTTGTAGAGCACAAAGCATCAGGTTCTGCAGTTCAAGGGTCTCCACCAAGTCAGTGTTCCACACAATACCTGGTAAAATATTAAAATACTATGGAAGACAGTCCACAAATAAGAGAAACACATGTGAGCGAACCAAAGGTACATCATCAGTTGCACTTAAATAACCAAGTTCTCTTAAGATATACCACAAGACATGGCAGCATGTCTGCACTGTGATCTGCTCAGCTGGAGAACGAAAACTGAGTGTTCAGCCGATGAACAGTCTTGCTACCTCTCTACAACTCCCTGGCCTTTTCAGAAGATTCTGACAAAGTTTACCATTCATCTTAGTATTTGGATAACTTGACATCATGTTCTGAGGGCAGTTTGCACCTTACACATTTAAATCCAATTTCCATCTCTGCTTCTTTGAAAGATTTTTCAACCAGAAAATGACTGCTAAGATCAAGTATTTTTCCTGATTACCATGTTTAGTAAAGTAGGGCTCCACAAAATATTTTGAAAGATTCAAAATGGTCAAAAACTTCAGACAAAGATTCAAGAAACTTGTTAGGTTTACAGGAAAAAAAACCAAAACTTCCCAAAGTACTCTGGGCAAGGTGTGTTCTTTGCTATCAAATTACCTCTGTCAAAAGTCTTTAGATGAGCCAGATCACCATAAATCTGGCTAAGCTTCTCACAGCCTTCTTGGAGTACAGAGCCAGTACGAAATACAGCAGCATGGTTTTGCATTGCCTACAACACAGTAAAACAAAATCAGTTTGATATGCTGCATATGAAAACATGTAACTTCCTTAGCTCCAGAAGAGCTTGATATAGAGCTGTTCTGAGTTCAAACTTGTCTGCAGCCTGAAAAACCTCAAAATCTTCCATCCACCCCAAACAACTGAAACCCCACGTTATCATACAGCAGGTAAACTAAACAAGGGAATGTCCATGAAGGGAAGAAGGAATTAACAAAAGTGATACAACCTTTGCTGCACACACAATCTTCTCACACACTTTTTACTTTTGCACGGCAAATCCCGAAGTGCCCTTTGCCAAGTCACCAAAGCCCACAGTTGCTTGCAGCTTGTCCCACCCTATCCCTGAGAGCTTCCCCAGGCTTACCTTCTGCATGTTAAGTCGCACTTCTGAAGTCCTGATGCTTCCATTAGCAAACCTTAACTTGTCAAGATTAGCAACTGACTCCTCACCAGCATTTGGTTTAATGGGGGGAATTGGCTCTCCTAATAAGAAAATTTCAGTAAGTTTAGTAGTCAGGCTTGGGTTTGGTTTCTGGCAGTTTCAGAGACTATCAATTACTAAAAATCAGATTTGAATAAAACATAATCTGTTTCCTTCCTCTGAGGTGCACACTAAGTGTCACTTTCCTGAAGTCTCACCAATTGTATCCATATATTTAAAGCTCTCAGTGGAATATGAATCCCATTCTTACCTATAACAATTGATAAGGATTTTATAGGTTTGGCAAAATTCTGCTGTTCATTCCTTCGAAGCAGCAGTTGATGAAAATTCTTCTAAACTATGGAGTAAGCCTGTGGCCCTTACCAGCTTCTGCTATGCTTTCCTTGTCTCCTCACTCCCAAACCTCCTACCTTTTCTTGGATGGGTAAGGAACCAGAACCAGTCAATAAGGCTGGCAGTTAGACATGAGCTCTGCATCTTGCCTCTAATACTGGAAGCCACATGTTATTGGGCAACAAAGCAAACACAGCATCTTACACCAGGACAATTCATCTCACATGTAGTTTTGCATTCAGATTAATAAATCCCTTTCTACAATTCCTAACCCTAAAGAGCCACAGAAGGATTCAAAAAAATGTTGGCACGAAGCCAGATCAAATGGGCACCAAAAGCTCAAGGCTGACTCCATGAGGAATCATCCGTCTCTGCAGTTGGTGCAGTTTGGACATTGAGCAGTAAGAAAACAGATGACTACTTGTGGACTCCAGCTGCCCTGGCAACGTAACTGCCACTTCCAGTATTTTGTTGGGGATTGGAAGGGAGGGCTTGCTTCTTTGTTTTCTCAGGTCAACAACTGTTGCTGAACCAGATTATTTGAAAATATGTAAGATTCAGCAGTGAGAATCCAGTGAAGGAGATATTACAATATTTAGTATCTCTCTCACCACTTGCATGTCAGCCCTTCTTATAAATAATTCAGCAAGGTGGCAGCAAATTCCACTATACAAAAGTGCCAAGTGTAAGACATTACATTTTGATGTAGAAGATGGTGCAGTATGTAGAGAATACAGTCTTCACATTCAATATTCTGTGTTCATTTGTCAAAATTCCAACTGCTCTTGCCAATAGCATTGGCCCAATCCTAGTTTTAAAAGGATCAATACAAAGCAAACAGTAATGTCAAAACATCTGCCAGGCAAAGAACACCCTTACAAAAAGCACAAACACTGATTTCTTCCTTTTCTAACAAATAAGAGCCTATGAGTATCATTCTAAATTTGAATCACGTCACAACAACTCTTCGTTGGGCAGAAATGACATCATAAAGGCAAATGTCTCTAGAAAAGTAAGACTTACCAGGCTTGCATGTATTTGCAATAGTCAGGGCACAAGCACGACCGAAGACCACCAAATCCAGAAGGGAGTTTGCTCCAAGTCGATTTGCGCCATGGACAGATGCAGAGGCCGCTTCCCCGCAGGCGTATAACCCGGGCACCACCTTATCCTCACCATTCACATGTGTGATCACCTGGCATTGCACACACTCCGTTAATACTCAGCTTTTTAAAACACTCTGGAACAGTGAAAACCTCCTGATTTGCAAAGGCCATGTGCATTTAACAGTGGAACACAGCAACCCAAAGCTTCTTCCAACTCTAAACACAGAATTATCCTAGTTCTGAAGGGCAAGTAGAAATGTATGCAAATACATACATTTACATCTGTATGTAAATACAGACAGGACTAAACCCCAAGATTTCCTTATATATGCTTATGAAGAGTGCATAGTTCTGTTTCACCACAATTGTGCAGCAAGTCAGAAATGCACAGGAATAAGTCTGATCTGCACATGCTTCTAAGGCAAGATTTTACATTGAAATTTAACAAGTACACAAAGAGAAGAATTCCGCTGACACCATCACGTTGATCTCCAACTAGTGTCAATTGGAGGATCTGCTCTAGTATTTAGATTACATGAACTACAGGAGAATAATACATGTTAACTCATGTTACAGAATGCAACAGAGCCTTGCTTTGATCCATGTTCAGTTATATTATCCTTAATTTCAATTAACAGAGAATTGTTGTCAGACCTGACAGTAACTTCATTTTAGATGTTTCTTGAACTCCCACCTCCAGATGGACTGGAACATGGTTATCAAGTTGTTTTTAAAAACCAAAAAGATTGTGTGTTAAAACTCTGACATCATTACTGTATTATTATTAAAAATGGTATTAATGATCCTTACGTTTATGAAAAACATTCTTAATGCTTTTCTATTTGGAAAGTAATTTCCTAGTATGATGATGAGAGTACAGCCCAAAAGTGATGTGTATTCCTCACCTGTCCTTTGTAGTTAGTAGGAATACCTCCCATATTATAATGCACAGTAGGCAGGACAGGGATAGGCTCTTTAGTGACATCAACTCCAGCGAATATCATGGCTGTTTCGGAAATCCCTGGCAGACGGGTTGCCAGCTGCTGTGGTGGCAAGTGGTGCAACTGCAAGTACACATGGTCTTTTTCAGGACCACAACCCCTAGCAAAAAAAAAACAACACTGGAATACATAACAGGAATTTACAAACACTAGTAGCATTTGTAATCCAGTTTGTTTAATTTGTGAAAATAAGTAGCTTCTTTTTCAAATGTTATCTGACAAAAATTAATACCTAGCATATTTAGTAAGACTGTGGCACTTGGATGAATTGAGGCCATTTTCCAGCTTTCTTTTCACAGTAATTCACATTATTTAAGACTTTCAACTATTACATCTCTGCAGAAATATGTAAAACTTAATAATTAGTCAAGAGAACAGAGCACTAAATTACTTTGTTTGGAGTAAGAGCATATACATTAAACTTGTTTGAGCAACTGTCTCTAGACACACGGAATTCAAACAGGAGACTCTTATCATCTGTTCTCTGTCAGTATCATTAGGAATTAACAAGAAAGATTTCTGCCTTACACACAGAGATCAGCTTAACAGTCGTTAAAGCTCACTCTCTTGAATTACCATGTCCTTATCAAATGAACTACTGCATTTCACAGTCTAGTATGATTAAGTGTTCACTCTGCAGCTTTGTTAAGAGCATTTAACTAACCTTCCTTCACGGATTTCTATGGTCATAGAACGAGACACTACATCCCTGGAAGCCAGATCCTTGGCAACAGGTGCATATCTCTCCATGAACCTTTCACCTTGACTGTTGATCAGAATACCTCCCTCTCCACGACATCCTTCTGTGATAAGGCAGCCAGCCCCATAGATACCTGTGCAAGAACGAAAACGCCATCAAAGGAAATTTCGCCACACAGCTTCACAATCAGGATGAACACTGAATAAACAAGGTCTTCTCAAAATAATCAGAAGTGCAGATTTTATTCCACCCTAATCATACCTCTAGGAACTGTCCTTCAAGTATTGTTACTCTTTTCAAACACTCTTTCCAAAAGGTAAGCAAGTTGATTTGGAACACCAACAGTATTTCAAATATTAAAACTGGAAGCAATCTGCACCTATCAATACATCAAGAGAATTTTATGAAGACCTTGTAGACCTTCAGCAATTATTTTAAGAGTTTTAATAAACCAGAAGTTGATTATCTCAAGGTGCATTTGCTCATTTTTGTTCCCTCTTCAGTGCTGAAGCAGTATAGGATGGCTTCAAACCCTGCAGAACATAAAAGCTTACTTGGTATCCTGTTCCTTTAGAGAAGGCAGGCCCACCTGCTATTCTGCAGCATTGGGCATCACAGAAAACAAAAATGCAAACTAATTCATGCACTTGATAATTACCTTAAAACCTACAGAATTATACAAACAGTGAAGCTTCTTTAATTAGAAAAACCTTAACTAAGTCAAAGGAACATTGGATCTCTATGACATAATGATACCATTGTAAAATTCTGCAAACCATTTACAAAAAATCACATCACGAGTTAAAATGAAGCATTTAATTCGCTACAAATCTAGTTTGTGATCATTGTTATTCACAGTTTAGATACTGATCATATGCTAGAAAACCACAGCTCTAAATATATACCTTAACTTCAACTACTCCACTTCATTGAAGATGCTAGTATATAACTCCCTAAAATTTGCACCTATCCCGTTGCTCTTGTATCTAATATCAAACCCCTTAAAATATTAAGGACAATGGAAATACATATTTAAGAGGTAGTTTCAGCTTGTAATTCATAAAACCTCTTAGTATTGTAAGGACAGCACCTCAAAATATTAAATGCTGCTCTTTAAATTACAACAGCTGAGACCTTTCTCACGTTATATGTCTTACTCTCAAATTTATTATACTCAACAACAGCTGCAGACAAGTCTAAACACACACCACAAGCAACTACTCAAATGCTGCAGAAGAGGGCAAGCTGACTTGAGCACATCATGCTTGAAGTGACATGCTAGTGACCTGTCACTAGTGGGGCTCCCCAGGGCTTTGTCTTAGGTCCTGTGCTCTTCAACATCTGATAAATGACCTGGACACAGGACTGTAAGGGATACTGAGCAAGTTTGCAGACAGTACAAAACTGGGAGGAGCTCTTGATTTCCTTGGAGGCAGGGAGGCCCTGCAGAGAGACCTCAACAAATTAAGAGGGTTGGGCCATCGCCAACTGTATGAAGTACAACGAGGGAACACGTCGGATTCTGCACCTGGGATGGAGCAACCCTGGATGTACAGACACACTGGGGAAGGAGATGCTGGGAAGCAGTGCCACGGAAAGGGACCTGGAGGTCCTGGTCAATGACAAGTTGAACATGAGTCAGCAGTGCTCTGGCAGCCAGGAGGGCCAAGCCTGTCCTGGAGGGCATCAGGCACAGCATCGCCAGTGGGGACAGGGAGGGGATTGTCCTGCTCTGCTCTGCATTGGGGCAGCCTCACCTCCAGTGCTGGGGGCTGGTTTGGGTGCCACAACATGAGAAAGACAATAAACAATTAGAGAGCATCCAAAGGAGTGCAACAAAGATGGTGAAGAGCCTTGAGGGGAAGTTGAATGAGAAGCAGCTGAGGTCACTTGGTCTGTTCAGCCTGGAGGAGACTGAAGAGAGACATTGCATTCTGCAACTTCCTTGTGAGGGGAAGACGAGAGGCAGGCACTGATCTCTGTGGTGACCCAAGGGAATGGCCTGGAGTTGTGTCAGGGGAGGTTTACGTTGGACATTAGAGAAAGGTTCTTCACCCAGAGAGTGGTTGGGCACTGGAACAGGCTCCCCAGAGAGAGGTTACAGCATCAAGCCAGTTAAAGTTCAAGAAGTGTTTGGACACTGCTCTCAGGCACATGGTGTGACTCTTGGGGTGTGCTGTGCAGGGCCAGGAGTTGCACTCAATGAACCTGATGGGTTCCTTCAAACTCAGCATATTGTGTGATTCTGTGACATTTTAAAACAACATAAAAATCTGTTCAACTCATTAAAAACAATGCTGTAAGCACTATTTCAAATTCTGTACCTGTAGGGTGAAACTGCACGAATTCTAAGTCCTGGCAAGGGAGCCCAGCTCGTGTGACCATGGCAGTGCCATCACCAGTACTGGTATGAGCAGATGTGCAGCTGAAGTAAGTGCGGCCGTACCCACTGTGGAACACCAAAGTTAACAGAATTAAGAGGAAGAAAAATTAAAACATCACTACAACCACTAAACTATGCTGTTTGCACAACAGTGGAAAGGGTTAATAAGAAAAGTGCTTAAGTTTTACCATCTCCTGTACTAGTTCAACCAAAAGAAAATAAAACTGATTTAGCCCAGTTTTGCTCAACTATATTTGAAAACTGGCTGGTGACAGAAGGTTGAAGAAAAAGAAAACCAATTCCAAAGCAGGATCATTAGGTTAATATCAAAAGCTTTTCTGCCAGAAAAAAAAAAGGTTATTTCAGAAAGTTCTCTCAATCCATACCATTCAGTTTCATTGGAACTATCACTAGCAGTTTTATAGAAAATAGCATATAATAATGGTTTAGATTGCCCATATGGTCCTGGTTTTATAATCTTAGATCTAAAAACTTAGTTGTCCAGGTATTAAACATGAATTATTATGCTGCAAACATCTAAGTTAGCCTCCAACATTATTGAGAACAGCCAATAGGCCCAATTTCAAGACAAACTCTCAGAAGAAATAGCAACGTACATACTCCATGTACCTCAAAGTACACCAGCATGAAAAACATGTCAGAAAAACAGATCATGTAGGCAACCTTTTATAAATTTATTTGTAAGTGTATCTTTCACAGATACATTTATAAATATTCTTCATATTGAAATAGATAGGAGAAAGCCATAAGCAGAAAAAAGACTAATGCAAATAGCATTCTAATAAACATATACAAACTTTGCAACCAAGTAAGTTACACTCATGATAATTTTATCCGAGAACACTTAGAATTACAGTGGCAGTATCTTAGTGAAATAGTCTCTGGAATTTTGACAAAAGCTGTCTCCTACAGGAAATTCAGAACTCTACAGACAGACATGTTGGCAGCGCTGCAATGTCTGTTTTAAAGGACACAGTTTAAAAATCAAAGACCATCTGAATCATATATGTTATTCTTCCACATTCTTATTTTATGCGATTGTCCTTGAATTCAAAGTTAGACCTCATACCAAATTTATACTTGGTCACAAAATTAGCATGTGCTTTCTTTCAGAGGGAATGACTAAATTCAGTTATATTCCTTTCAGTGTGGGGGGAATGAACCTTTAAGTTATGTTCTGTCAGTCAATGTATCTTCTCCATACTGTGGATCTGAACACATGTACAAGCACACAAACTTCCAGCTGGTAACATTCCCAAGTTTTGGTCCTTCATCACAAATGTTACATTACCCAGTGGCAATGACCGTGTTCTTTGCTCTAAAACGATGTATGGTTCCATCTTCAATGCAGAGGGCAATAACACCACGGCATTCTCCATTCTCCATAAGTAAGTCCAAGGCAAAATATTCCACAAAGTAGCTTGTATCGTATCGTAGAGACTGGAGGAAAATTAGAAAATAAACTTTTACTGAAGCAACCTCTCTTCGAAACAGTCAATGCACATGGGCTGTATCAGGATAAAAAACATCCCTACCAATTCTCAGGGAAGACTGTTTCCCTCTAAGTATTTATTAAAGAACTTGCTAAGCAATCTATTCTATCTTTAAAAGATACAAGTAGTGGCAAAAGCACTTAATTCTGAGCAGTCATGAACGAGGGCAGCAGGACTTGTCATTTCACTCTACATTTGGCAACACGTTAGCCAGCTGCAGTGCTCCATACATGTACAAGCATGCTGCACTTAGGCTCTCCCAGAGAAATGAGAAACACCTTCAGGAGCCCAATAAACCAGCAGGAGCAGCAGGCACCGAGTCAAACATTCTTTCATGCCCTCAGGGATCAGAGCAGTGCTTGGCACCACTGACAATTTGTATTGCAGCAGCACACACAGTGTGAACCTGGAGGAGAGCAATTAGCTGACTATGAAGTAAATAAAAAACAGTAGCTAAAAGGTACTTGGATTTCTGGTTTCAAGTAGCTCACTACCATTTTCAAACAGCTAGCACTTCCTTCAATTATGGTTTGTAGAATTAATAGGCCAACATGCTGGAACACTGGTCACTTATTTGCCAGAGAACAACATCAGAATTGCACAGTAGGCTTTAATTCATTTACACCTTGTTTCCCCCTCCTCCCAATCTGAAGATGAGTGAAAAAAAAATGCTGGCTTGTACCTCATTTCAGAGTTCCCCAATGCTGCTGTATCAAATTTTTGGAAAAAAAGGGCTTTTGGGGCAATGTTTACATAAATTCTCCTTGGGTCTAGTTAACAGCCACAGAAGTACTAAAAGTGCAGAACTAATCCAGACCACAAAGCTGACAGTGCACACTAATTAGCATCCACTGTCTTCATCCTTCCACATTGCCTCAGGAAGTAAAATAACCCAGAACTGCTATAAGCCATTCCCCTGGATTCCTCATTCATATGTGAACAGCTACATGTTTGTTTGGTTTTGATTTTTTTTTTAAACTCTGGGGGGGAAGGAAAAAAAAAATCAGTAAATGCGAACAGAAAAATCAAGTTTACTTCACAACTGCTTACCCTGCCATACAGAGTATGTAGGAGTGAATGTCCAGTCCTGTCTGCAACACAGCAGCATCTGTGGGCCTGTCCTCCTTTTCCAAACTGAAGACTCTGTCCACCAAATGCACGCTGATAGATTTTTCCTTCTTCAGTTCTGCTGAACGGCATCCCGTAATTTTCCAGCTGTTGATCCCAAATACAAGCATCAGAAACTCTTGTGCATCACAATACGAGGAGTTATTTTAAGATCTCCTTGGAAGCTAGCCTGTGTTATTTATAACTACAGCTGACATCAAATCCCTTGAGTCTCACCTCTATCACCGCAGCTGGGGCTTGCTCAGTCATGTAGTGTATGGCATCCTGGTCACCCAGCCAGTCCGACCCTTTCACTGTGTCATAGAAATGCCACCTCCAGTTATCATCCTCCATGTTCCCCAAAGCAGCATTGATCCCTCCCTGAAAATAAAAATCCATTTTCCTGGAATTACATTACTCGAGTACAGCTTTAGTAGGTTTAGCTCATTTCTATTAAAAATCACATAGGAGTTATGCATCTGTGTACAAGAAATAAAGACAAGTCAGATTTAATGTGGCTGTGAAAAATCTGTGCAACTCCTCGCTTTCACAATGGCTTGTCCTGCTTTTTTGTGTAACACAGTGAATCAAACTTACACTGTAGGCAGAGAAGCAGCACTGCATGTTGATAATATTTAGAAAGGGTGAAGAAAAAAGAAGCAGCATAATGAAATGAAAGCATAAGGGCAAATACAGTTTTTAAGAACTGGAAGTGAGATTAAAAAAAGTGTCATGCAAGGTCATTAGCTTGGAAGCAAAATGAAATGTACCTATTACTTAATATAAAGTTTGGCAGTGATAGGTTAATGGTTGGACTCTTATGATATTAGAGGTCTTTCCCAAGCAAAATTACCAGGATTAAGTTTGATTCTATGATATACCACCCTCCAAAAAGTTTCAACTAAATATGCAATATTTATGAAAAGAAGCATGGCCTTGAAACAAGATGTAAGTGCCCCATTCCTAGAAGTGTTCAAGGCCAGATTGGATGGGGCCCTGAGCAATCTAATCTAATGGGTGGAATCCCTGGCCATGGCAGGGGTGTCCTAAGGTTCCTTCCAACCCAAACCTTTCTATGATTGTTCTACATCCAAATCAACTTTCTGACAGCAGGCATTTTTTAAACATTTGCTCTGCCTCATTTCTCACCTGCGCAGCAACTGTATGAGAGCGGGTGGGGAACAGCTTGGTGACACAGGCTGTGTTAAAGCCAGCTTCCGACAAACCAAAGGCAGCCCGCAGACCTGCTCCTCCTGCACCCACAACAACTGCATCAAACTCATGGTCCACTACTGGGTATTGTGTAGAAATCTGGAAAAATAAATCACTTTGTTATGATCACAAACAGTTCAAGAGAAGTCAAACAAGTTTCATAAAAACATAAGCAGGATCAGTATAGTGCTCTCAACAGACTTTTCCAGCAGTGGCTACATCTGTTACAGTCTCTTGATTGGAAAGTGTCATTAAAAAGAGCCACGCATTTCAGCAACTCAGTGTCACAAAGTACTTGAGCACAAAGCTCCACTAAAAGCTTGAAAGTTTCACATCTGTCAAGCATTAAGTGCGTTATTGAATCACAGTATAAAAGTACAGACGTACCGAGTCAGACACCTTCGTGGAGGCGTTTTTCTTTCCATAGACTGTGAAGTGCAAGTTCCGTGCAGGAGCCTGGCACGCCGCCGGCCACTACGCAAAGAAGCCAAGACAACAATTATGGAACAAATGTTTCCAGAGGACAGACTTACAGCAGTCCCAGCTACCCCACATTTATAACAAATCTTCACGTACCACTGCTAGCACATATACAGGAGTATCAATGTATTTTAGAGCTACCTGCACTGAAGTTCTGGCTTGCCTATAATCATGCCATATAATCAAAAATAGCTTGACTGATGAGAGAATAGCCTGCAGCTAACAGGGTGTCCCAGACTATCCATTATTGACTTCACCACAGTGACCAGCCTCCCAGACCTGTCTGAGGCTGCACTGACAGAAGAATACATCTGCAATTAATGCTGAAGTATTCTTGCAGTTTTTTCATAATTAAGCAAAGATGAAGCTTTTGTGGGAACCATGGAAAGTAATGGAAAATTACTCTCCTGTCAAGTAATCCTCAGAATTTGAATTATTTCAGGTGAAAAAATTACTGAAAATTAAAAAAGGTTGTAGGGAGTGCTCTTTCAGCTGAGCATTGCTTCAAAAGTCAGAGATATTTCACTTATTTTTTATGAAATTAGTGACCAATTTAGAACCATTTATTAATACATAAACTTAGCACAAGGATGCAAGTTTTACCCTTCTGCAATGTCACTCCCTACCCCCTGACTTGTTCAACACCAAACCAAACCAACAAACACCACACCCAAACCTACTCAGTATGCAGTCTTTGCTTTGATAGATTAGAACTATCAGAATGTTAGTCTCCACCTCTCCAATGTATCAGAACCTGGTATTCCTTCTTTACACAGTTCAGAAAACAAGCCTAACTCAGCATTTACGATTGCTGGGAACAGCAACACAAAGCCACATCAGTGACCCGTCCAGTGACATCAGCACTTCCCTATTTGAAATATAACCTAAAATGCACTGTAGTGATATCTGCAGCTGTTACATTTGTGGTCCCACCACCCCAATATGCTAACAAGGAGCTCTTCCCTCCCCGAACAGCCACCTCTTCCCCCACCTCCGAAGAGAACTCCAGTACACTTCCCTAGTTCAACCCAGTTTTATTATTTCTCAAATCAGTTTCCTCAAATTATCTTCTTGCATAACAGCAAATCTACTGTGTCATTACACTTGCTAGCACAGTTCTGGTTTCTGCAGTCCTCCTGGAAAGAGAGCAGTTCCTAACAACCATTCATAAGAAGTTCCACCAGTACTCTCCTCCAGGCAGCTACCCTCTCCCTGTTCCACACTGCTGTGCTACCAGGCTTTGAGATCCAACAGAAGTGCACAAAGCAGAAAAAGATGTCACACTAAGTCTGAAGGAAACATTGACTGCAGTAATTCTGAATTGTTATGCCACCAGGAAGATCGTGGCCCTTTTGAAAGTAAAGGTCCAGTCAGGGCCAGCTCACTGCCATCTGAAATACAGAGACACTCTTTAAACCTTTCCAGAAACTCTCTCTGTATGTGTCTTTTCTGCACTTGCTTTGTAACACAAGTACAACTACAGCCCACTTTTGGAAACCTAAGCTTGTTATGGGCAGGCAGGATGAGAACAGTGGGAAGAAACTGGAAACTACCACCTCACCATGGAGAAGAACAAGCCTTCACACACAACCTACAGCCCCCTATAACACAAACCTGCCAGACTCCTCAGCAGCCCTTTCTGGGCACAACCACCAGCCAGGTTCAAGCAACTCAGATATACTCTGGCTTCCCACACAGGTCCAGAACCACAGAATGCATTAGGCTGGAAAAGGCCTCTGAGACCATCGAGTCCAACCAAGGACCAAACATCACCGTGTCAACTAGGCCATGGCACTGTCACATCGAGCCTTTCCTTCAACACTTTCAGGAATGGTAGCTCCACCTTCTCCCTGGGCAGCCTGTTCCAATGTCTAATCATCACCTTGCTGTGAAGAAATTCTTCCTGATGTCCAACCTGAACGTCCCCTGGTGCAGCTTAAGGCCACTTCCTCTCTTCCTGTCACCAGCTCAGTGGAAGAGACCGACCCTCATCTTGCTACAACCTCTCC
Source organism: Oxylabes madagascariensis (assembly GCA_013400675.1). Lineage (NCBI taxonomy): Eukaryota > Metazoa > Chordata > Aves > Passeriformes > Timaliidae > Oxylabes > Oxylabes madagascariensis. The sequence goes on from VYZR01006529.1 coordinate 124,941, forward strand.
TCAGGCAGTTTTAGAGAGTGATAAACTCCCCCTAAACCTCCTTTTCTTAGGCTAAGCACCTCCAGCTCCCTCAGTCGCTCCTCACAGGACTCGTGCTCAGACCCTTCCCCGGCCTCGTGTCCCTTCTGAGGATGCGCTCCAGCACCTCCATGTCCTTCGTGAATGGAGAAGCCCAGAACTGAACACAGCACTCGAGGTGCGGCCCCAGCAGGGCCGAGCACAGGAGCACAATCACTTCCCTGGTGTTCCTGTGCACGCTATTGCTGACACAGAACGGGTCTGCGGCAAACTTTCTGTCCTGGTGCTCGGGCCGCACCTGCCAGGCTCCTTCCTCCAGGGCCTCTCCCCAGCACATCCCATTCCCGCTGCCTCCCTCAAAACCCTGCTCAGGGCCTCAGGCTACGGCGCTCGCCTCCCGCGGCGGGAGGGGCGGCCCAGCCCTGCCCACAGCCACCTACTCCCAGGAACCTGCCCCCGGGACACGAGTTGCGAGCTCGGTGCCGCTCCAAAACAGCACCGGAGGAACCGAACCTGCCGGGGGTGGAGAGATCACCGGAGGGGTCAAGGTCACAAAGGAGACAGCGGAGCCAGGCCGCCGCCGGCGGGAAAGCAGGGCCAAAACAAGGGCAAGGACAGGGACAAGGGCAAGGGCAGGGACTCACCGCCCGGGAAGCCGCGGCCGAGCGGAGCCAGGCCGCCGCCGGCGGGAAAGCAGGGCCAAAACAAGGGCAAGGACAGGGACAAGGGCAAGGGCAGGGACTCACCGCCCGGGAAGCCGCGGCCGGGCGCAGCCAGCGCTTCGCCAGCCCCCGCGCAGCCGCCGCCGCCATCGCGCACCGCAGACTTCGGGGAGCGGGGGGGGAGCGCGGGCGTGAAGGGCGCACGCGCGGGGCGCGGCGGGACAGACCAACAACGCCGCGGGGAGGAGGCCGCAGAGCGATCCCACCCCACGCAAGAGCTGCGTGGTTCCGGATTCCTAAACAGCTCCTGTTTTGAACGTAAAGAAAATAAAATTTTAAANTCTTTTGGGAGAAAAAAAAAAAAAAAAAAAAAAAAAAAAAAAAAAAAAAAAAAAAAAAAAAAAAAAAAAAAGCCGCCACAAAACACTAAAATTGCGTTACTGCCATTACTTTTCCGTGGTGAAATATTGAAATATGTAGTTCTCCAATACTCTAAGATTCAGCCTCTTTGTCTCTCCGACAGTGCCTGAAATTTTGCGTAATAAACAGGCCAGAATCATTTGTCTGAAGTTGCGGGAAAGGCCATTCCGTAGACATAAGGAATTGGACGGAAAGGTGAAGGAAAGACTGTGCTGTCGCGCTGGGACAGCGAGCGGACTCAGCAGCTCCCGACGGCGGAACTCAGAAGCCGCTCCCGGCTGCCCTTGGCCGTCGGCGTTAACGCAATAAAAAGGGCCCGGCAGGGGCGGGGCCGGACGCCCGGCAGCGCTCGGGGCTCGGGCGAGTCCTTTTGTTGTCCCCCCCGTTTTTCTCCCGGCTGATGGGCCGGCCCGGGGGGGCGGGGCCGGCAGGTGAGTGGCAGCGCCAGGGGCCCGCGCGCTCCCGGCTCGTGCGTGGGGGTCCCGCCGTGGGGCGAGCGCAACAGGGACGGGAATGGGAACAGGAGTGGGAATGGGAATAGGAGTGGGAATAGGAACGGGAACGGGGATGGGCTCGGCACGCCGTGTCGCGGCCGGGGCTGCCGCTCAGGGCGCGGCCAAGCTGCCCAGTGTCGGGGCCGCCGTTCGAGGGGCTCGGGCGGAATTCCCAGTCCCCCAGCGAGAGGAGAAGGTGGCAGCGGGAGCGCTGCTGAGGCCGCGTCTCCCCTGTGTGCATCGCAGGTGCCTTCATGAATAACTTAAACGAGCCTCCCAACTGGAACATCCTGCCCAATCGGCGCGATCCCGGCGATGACGGCAGCCGGTGGAATTACGCCCTGCTGGTCCCCATGCTGGGCTTGGCCGCCTTCCGTGAGTAGCGCTGGGCCCCGGCCCGAGGGGGGCTCCTGAGGCGGTGCGGCGATAGAGCCGTGCCCCGCCTGGGGACCTCCCCAGGCCGCCGTGTTTGTACTGCTGTAAACAACCTGCGCTAAGGCAAAGACCACTTTTCATACGCGGAGTTGAATCCGTATTTATTAAGCTCCCGTATACAGAGCTCTGTCAAGAAAATGGGCACAGGATGTGCTGGAGAGCCCAGAGGTACCAACGCCGGAGGTTGCTGATGTTTATTTACTGGGCCTAGAAAGTTCTCCGTGCGGTATCTGCATCGGAAACCTCCAGTTTGTTTCTCTGTGACTTTATTTTCCTTCTAAGGAAAATAGTAATCGAAGTAGTGCTAGTATAGACAATAAAAGAATAGGAGTATTTTATTTCAGAGAAAGCATGAGCATTTAAAGTGACTCACTGTGAAATAGGGACCACAGAAATACATTTTGTGGGGACATGTAAATAGAAGTGAGTATCACTGGGAACGGCATTAAAGAAAGTTTTTTACCACTTAGTAGCTTCGTTTCAGGCATAGCTAATTAATCATGCCCCTCATTGTTACATGTTATACTTGGATCTGAAGTCTCATTTATATGTGATAGGGTGGATCTGGACGCGAGAATGTCAGAAAGAAATAGAAAAAGAAAAACAAGAGTACTACAGAAAAGAGTCAACTTTACAAAAAGACCTGGAAGGCAAATACCGGGATATAATCACGGAGAATCGTCGTGCTGTTGCTCATCTGGAGGTGGAGCTGGAAAAGGAACGCAACAGGACCCTGAGTTACCGTGAAGCCCTCGTGTCCCAGAGCCGCAAACTGGTAGAAGAGAGGAAGCTCCTAGAACAGGAGCAGGAGAAGTTGGAGCGAGAAAAACAAGTCCTTTTGCACTCTGGAGCAGAAGGTTCCTTGTACCAGAGTTGCCTGGCAAAGGAAGAAGAGTGGCAACAGAGAGCCAATGTTTTACTAAAAGAATTTGAAGAGGGACTGAAGGAAAGACAGGACATCTACTGCAGTCTTATTGTACCCAGAAGTCAGAGACTAGAAATAGAGAAAAATCTGCTAGTTAAAGCCGCAACTGATCCTGTTGCTATGGCTTTACATGTGGAGAGTGGCTTAAAAGATATTTTCAAACATGATAACTACTGTGGCAATGTGCTGAACAGAACCAGGAGTCAAAATGGAAAGCTTATGTGGCTGTATCTGAGATACTGGGAACTAGCTGTTGAACTGCAGAAATTCAAGAGGGTAGAAAAGGCCATGTTAGGAAAACGCTAAGTAGGGGAAGCAGTGGGATTCTGTGTGATCCACCGTGCATGGTAGGGACAATCACAGTTGTAGTCTGAAGCTGTTAAATTCTTCTGCTGTGTTGCCATCTCTCTTCCTCCTTGCACTTGTATTTGCATGGGACATGTGCAGTGCTGTTGCCTTTCCTCTCACTAACCACAGATGCTCTGGTGAGCTGTGCATGCTCCTTAACTCCATGAGTGTGTTTGTGTTGCAGTATAGAGATATGCCAACTCCCCAAGTATCAGAAGCAGCAAAACAGAACTCAGTTTAGAGGGATTTGTCTCGTTGTTGGTCACACTCCAGCTTCAGAGAATGGTCGTTTGTATCCCCCAGGTAGCATATTGTGCTCCTTGTCCCTGACATTTTACATGGTGTCTCAGCACTGTCTTTTTTTATTGCTATTATTTTTTAAAAATTTGTTTAAGCAAGACTGATTTTAAGGCAGATATTTGGGAGAGATGGTGTTGGAGCCAGCTGCTTGACACGTAAATCTTACGTGTCTGTATGTACAATTATATAAATATATATATGCGTGGATGTATGTGTGTGTGTGTTAGTACCCTGAAGGAAGGAATAGTTTCATCCTGTTTCAGATTAGTCAGTCTTGCATTGTCTTCCAGCTTCATACAAAAAGAGTGCTTTATGAGTGAAACATCCAAAAGATACTAATTCAAATGACACATAAAGAAACAGACTGATGTCTCATTGGCACTTGGGATCCATTCTCAGGTTCTAGGGAGTGTATAACCTGGAAGTTATATTCTCATATATAGAGATACCTTGAGATACCTAGAGATACCTTGGAGATACCTTAAGAATACTTGTTTTTTCTCAGTCAAGGTTTTAGTTGTAACCCAGCGATGTGCCACCATTATGGATGTGCCCATGCTGCCGCTTTTGCCTCTCAGGGCACTGGCTGCTTCCTGGTCTGCTTGCAGGAACCTCCTTCCCATTGCACCTGGCTCTGCTCCTTGGACAGGTCCTGTTTGTTATTTGCAGATGGGAACCTAAATGCAGCCTGCACTGGTAACAACTATTCCCTCTCCACCTGTCTGCCTTCTCCCAGAACTGAAGTACATACTCTTTTCTGCAGCTCTGGAATTATGTGCTTATGGTTCACCATTTTACATATACATGACCATGAAAGCCTACAGATACACAAGCTTTGCAAACTTTTGAGAAAGGGGGATTTTTAATTTAGCTAGTAAAATGAAATAGATTTGGTAAAAATAAAATAATAAGTACAGTGAAATAATACAGGAAAATAAACAAATCCAGATTAAAAAAGTCCAACAACAAGCAAATTTTAAAAACCCAGTGCATTTCAATTTCTTAGAACTTTGAGTATAATTTGGGTCCTTTTAGCAGTAGGAGCCACCTTTTTTTCAAATGTGCCATGTATTTAAAATAGTAACAACTTTTTTCTTCCCCCTTTCTAATCCAGCCTTAGACCTCAAAGGGGCAGTGTTTACCCTTTTGATTATAACATCCAGTCTTCTCTGTTACTTGACTTTGACTTGTGCTGTAGGTTGTCAGTTCATTAATTAGCAGTTTATTATTTACTGAGGGCTAGACTTGACATGCATTTGCTCTAGGCAATCATGTAGAGCCATGGCTTGGAAGCAATCCAAGCTAAGTGAATGCCCATCTTCCTGCAGATGTGGGGTTTTTCTTTTACTATTTTCTCCTGGTTTCATTCTAGTCTGAGCACAGAAGACAGGAGATAAATCTTTTGAATCAATGTGTGCAACTTAATCCAGTTACTAAGCAGAAATATCTAACATGGAACAAAATTCCTGAGCAGAATAGATGTTTCCCAACTACTCGGTTATCCAGTTGAGATTTTGCTCACCTTGGTAGTACTAATTATACTGTTGTGTTGACTTATTAGTGCTTTTTTCGTACTGATTTTTTAAATAAAGTTTTAGTAGACAAATTTAGAGAAAAAAGGAGAGATCACAAACACCAGAAGGGCCACAGTTTGTCTGGGTGCCAAGCGTATGCAGGTTGGGAGAGGAGAACACAACTGAGTTGCTACTCATGTGTGACATCCTGTGCCAAGCTGCTGCAGCTGGGCATAGGCACACAGTCTAATTGGCCAGGAGAACAAATTAGTTTGAATACCAGCCCGTGTGTAATTCCTTCAGGAAGTGGAAAGTGACCATCCAGCTGTGGCACACTTCACACGTTCCTGCTGGCAGTTAAGCCGCTCAGCTGACTAAGAGCAGACAGTGAATCAGTGCCAGTATATTTGAGATTCATGCCTTGAATTTGTACAAGTTAGCGTTAAAAGATCAAAGGTTTTATGCTTTTTCATTTTGTCATAGTTTGTCGCTCATATCACTCGAAATGTTTTAAAGAAAATGTAATCAAGGGTGTAAAATACTATTTTTTCAGTATGAATATGTGCGTTCAAGCCTTACGCACTTGAATGTACTGGGTTGGATGCAATGTAGTAGAGGTTTGGTATTCACTTTCTCTTTTTTAGAAGTGCCATTTGTTTGTACTACTAATTGAACTACTGCTCATGGACACTTTGAAGATCATTGTATCAAGACAGAAGGGTTATTTCAGAAGGCTTTTTAAGTGTGTAGAAGCACTGGTCCCATTAGTTATTACCAAAATTCATGTTTGTGGATATGCAATGTATTTTTCAAATGTTCCCCCTTTGTATGTTGTTACACTGAAGATTCTAATGTAAGTTTTATCTTTCCCAGCACTTGTTCTGAATTGGTTGTTTGGAACTGCCCATATACATATGTAGAATGCAAGAATAATTTGTTTTCAAAGTATTTAATGAACTTATTTTTATTATAAAATTGTCACTCAGCTGTTAAACAATAACAATTAATAAAAACCTTTATGTATTTCTGCACTGTTTGTATCTTGGGCAAGGTGGGTGGGAAAACTGAAATTTGCTACTTTATTCAGACTTTCCAAACTAATCACACCATTTTAGGTTTTACAAATTGTACATTTTTTAAATCGGCATATAAGGAGTTTTGGTCTTGGCACCGAGAAAAGAATATGTTATAGTTTTTTTCTTAGGAAAGAACACTGTTAAACAGATAAGTGCGGAGCATTAACTAGAGATGTGGGTTAAAGGTAACCAACCCTCTGAAAGACTGAGGACATTCCTTCAACAGAATGTTGTATAGGATATTCTGCCTTCCTCCAGAATCACTCAGATTCATTCAGTCTCATTCTGTATGTCAGCTGCTTTTCATTTCTCTCATCTTCCTGCTCTCTGTGAAGAACTGCAATCCAGCTGCTCTAAGACAGTGTTCAGACACTTTGGAAATCCTTGTTCCTGTAATAAAATATTTGACGCAATCTTTCACCATCCTCTGGCTCTTTAAAGCATGGGTTTGAGCACTCCTGTGTGAGGATGAGAAAACTGAGTGTTCCCTGTGGAGGATACAAGGCAGAAATAGAGGTCAACAGTTCAGTTACTGTGGTGAAAACAAAGGAATTTTAGTTATTGCTGTGAAAAAAAGATGAAAGGCAAGTGTAAAGTTGCAGTTGTGGTGCAGCTGGATACGAAGGCTTTGCTGGTGTGCATGTCAAGGCCCACATTTATTAGTCATTTACTGCCTGATCCAGGAGCTTTCCCTGGTCACTGCATATCTGAGACAACAGATGGACCTGCTAAGAAGTAACTCACTGAAATTTAGCGTGGCTCAGCGGTGAGGCAATGGCCACTTCACAGCAAAACAGCTGAGTGATTGCTGCAACAAAAACTGAAAGTAAACTGAAGTAAACTGAAAGTAAATGTTCTTCGGAAACAAGGAATCTATGGATGGAAGAGTTTGAAGAGAACTGGTGGATTGTGAGAACAGTGTATGACTGTTCACAGTCATGCACCCCAACAGCCCTGTGCTGAGATCACCCAGGCTGTCCAGCTGCTGAAAAAATGCCTCTTCACTCTTGTGTTCATAACAGGTTTATATTTCTGAGATACTTCACCTCTAAACCGCAATCAGAACAAAATCCTCAGCCTGCTGTGGTAGGTGTTTGTGTCGCTGGGCGCTGCTTCCCCCTTGTGGCTGATGGCTTTTCCAGCCGGCAGCCGCATCCTCTGTTCCCATGGGCTCCACCGGAGCACATCTCCTAATGCTGCACAGTCAGAGCTCTCTGGCTCAAACACCTCTGGGGGTAATAACAGGAAAGGTGAGCAAAACCGTGGTGTTCGGTCACCAAACCAGAATGAACTTGTCTTCACTGAGGTGGGTGCTGCGGCAGACCTCTGTGCAAAGGCGGCAGGCAGGGGTCGGGTGTAGTTCAGCAACCTATTAGCACCTCATTGTATATTGCAGCACTGGAAAAGAAAACCGTGACAAACTCGATTAAAGAACACTGTTCATTGTTTAATGAAGATTGCAAGAAGCAATCTACAACTGTCAACACGTTCTGCTTCCTGCTGGAGGAGAGATGCTTGCGGTGAGACAGATGCCAAGCTATAGCACTTCACTGACTAAGAAATTTAGGGGGTCACTGGCCCCCTAAAAAAAGCAACAGTAACCTTTGTAACTCATCTAGTCCAACCCTGCAATGAGCAAGGACATCTCCAAACAGACCAGGTTCCTCGGAGCCCCATCCAACCTGACCTTCAACGTTTCCAGAGATGAAACACCTACCACCTCTCTGGGCAACCTATGCCAGTGTTTCAAAACCCTTGTTGTAAAAAAAATTCTACCTTATGTCTAGTCTAAACCAACCCTATTTTAGTTTAAAACCGTTATCCCATATCCTATCACAACAGGCCCTGCAAAAAATTTATCCCTATTCAGAATAAGCCCCCTTAAAGTCCTGAAAGGCTACGGTAGGGTCTTCCCGAATCTTTTCTTCTCCAGGCTGAACAACCCCAATTCTCTCAGCTTGTCTTCATAGAAGAAGTGCTCCAGCCCTCTGATCATGAGATCAAACAATTTGGTGCAGTCCACAGAAGCATTTCTACCCCAATGCTCCTTACCTGTATTTCCCCCCAAAGTTATCCCAAAGGTGAGATATGTTCAAAAATGAAAGCAGTATTTGAGTGATCTTCTGTCTGTGTATAGTGAAATATTGAAGACAGCACATCTTCCTCCCTGGTGTCGAAAACAACAACAAAACAACAAAGCATGCTGCTGCTGGAGCTGATACTACTTCAGTTAAATATTTCCATATTAGCTGAAGTAAATATTAGGCAAACCAGTATAGACAAACATAAAGATTGCACCTCTTTCTGGAAGATAAAAAGGAGATAGAGGCCACGTGAGCATCAGTGTCAGCTCAGTTCTGAATGAACTGCACCAGACATGCTGTTGATAGCTTGTTCCCTTTAATTTTTCTGTGGCTAGGGACACTGCTATTTCCACAATAAACATAAACTGAAAGTTTCTAGGCATGTCAGATTGCTGAAGGAAACTCCTTGACACCATAAAACCACTCCAGAATGGGATGCATGTGGAAGTCACTGTGTGTGACATCCTATCTCTGTTGTGTTCCCAGTAGTCTGGGACAGAGTTCCAACAACAGCTCAGGGCTGTCTTATTTCTCCCTTACAGTGATACTTGTTGGCACAAGTTGGAACTTCTCTCCAATCTGGAGAAGTTTCCAATCTCATGGGAAGAAATTTAGGCTCCAAAGTTTATTGGACGTCTCCAAAGTCTTTAGGTATCCCTGCTTGAACTGCTGTGGGCGGGTGGCAGCAGCTTTCAAGCACTCACATAGGAAATCCAATCATGCCAGCTGAGGAGATGTGGGAACTGTCCCTTTTGGTTACTTATCAGGTTGTTTGAGAACAACAGAGCATAAAACTTAGATCAAGTTAAAGATCTACAGATCATTTATTGGCAAGGTAAACTGCATGACCACCTGCGATTGTTTATTACCCTTAAAACTAAGCAACTCTGAAATATTTTGCCTGTGTATCTCCCTTTCTAAGGTGATCATTATTGTCCCTGGAGATTTTGAGTCTTCTCTTGAGTCTGGGGCTCCCTTTTTGCACATCTGGTCAGGGATGTTACCCGCTGGCAGCTTGTAAAAGGATTTTGTGCTTTCTCCGCCAATTTTAAAGGATGGGCTGTCACAGAGACTATTTCATTTAACTACTCCTTCTCCTTCTCCTTCTCCTTCTCCTTCTCCTTCTCCTTCTCCTTCTCCTTCTCCTTCTCCTTCTCCTTCTCCTTCTCCTTCTCCTTCTCCTTCTCCTTCTCCTTCTCCTTCTCCTTCTCTACATTTCCATCTTTTCCCAGTTTAGGCTCAAGCAAGAGTGATTGTATTGCTGTATATGATGCTTTGACTACCAAGCAGAAGCTGACTGGAAAGAAAATGGAATTAAGGCTGGTAAGATATTGCTATAGAATTAGTAGAGTAAGAAATTTCACTCTAGTATCTGCTGCAGTATTAAAAAGGGTCAGAAGATAATGTAGTTAATCCTAATAGCCTGGTATATGGCAAGGAATGATGAAAATATCTGGAGAGTTACAGATTTGTCCTACGTCATACTGGGCATGACAATCACAATGAAAGGATCATATTACATTTCATGCCCAAAACCATTTGTTGCAACCTGAAACCTAGTAGCAAACAATGTGTATTGCCAGTGGTCTCTGCTTTTCTCAATGGCTTTATATGGAAGGAATTGGTTTTTTAAAAGAATAGTCCTGTCCTTCTTCTTCCAATTGTCCTTCCCTTCACAGGATCCAGATAAAAAAACCTTTCCCTGAGGCACTCTCCTCCAGCCTGTGATGGAGGGCAGAAGAATTATAGAATCGTAGAATATCTTGATTTGGAAGGAACCCAGAAGGATCATCAGTTCCAACTTCCTGCTCCTCACAGGAGCATAGCTGCACATAACTTCACTAGCTGTAAAAGATTTCAGTTTGCTTTTAAATTATCTCAAATGTTTTATTGTGACAATAAATAAGCACAATCAATACACTATTATGAAACTGTGCAGAGCAAGTTGATCTGACTGTTGCACAAGGTATCTACTGAATCCTTTAGGACCCAAGGCTTCAAACTTCAGTTTTTAGCACTGGATTCCCAATCTTTTGCTCTGATTTATTTTTGCTGCTAAATCTGGTGATCCACCTTTATCAGGATGTTTCAAAATCCTGCTAATTCTGTCAGCTGTTCTGATTTTGTCCTTGTCAGCAGATGGACTTACACCTAAAAGAAGACAACCTGCTTGAGTACTTGTTTTCTGTTCAAATCCTCCTTTACAGTACAGTGAAACACTACAAGTTCCAAAGGTGGAAACTGTACACAGAACAGTTGCCACACCAAGTCCAGCTGCTGCCGTAGTTCTGGCCAGCCTTGGTCTGGCTTGGCTCAGCTCTGCCGGCACCTGCAGGATTTCTGGCATCCTTGGCACAGTGCATGTCCTGGAGGTGGCTGTGGCTCCTTCCATGGTGGAGGAGGCAAGGGTCAAGCACTCCAGACAAGCACTTCAGCCAGGTCTTTCGGTCAGCCACCTCCACTCTGTCACGGAAGAGAAGAAGCTGTCCTTAGAATCACAGAATTGTAGGATCACTGAGGTTGGAAAAGACCTCTAAGACCTTCTAGTCCAATCATTTTCCCAAACAGTTTCACCACTAAATCATGTCCCCACGTGCCACATCCACATATCTTTTGAACACTTCCAAGGCTTGTGATTCCACCACTTCCCAGGGCAGCCTGTTCCTGGCCATCCTTTCTAGGAAAAAATTTCCCTAGTATCTAATCCAAAACTCCTCTGGCACAACATGAGTCCGTTTCCTCTGGGTTCTGTCACTTGTTACCTGGGAGAAGAGACCAACTCCCACCTCATTACAACTGCTTTTCAGTCCTTCTCCATATGGGACAGCTTCCTGAAGGGCTGGGACAGCTTCCTGAAGGGCTGGAAGTAAGCTGTGCCGGCCCAGGGGTGCCTGTGCTGGCACAGGGAGGTCACAACAGGAGCACCTGCCCAGTGGCTGGTTTGATTGAGTGTGTCAGGCTGCACCTGAGCTGCAGGGGAGGACAGCTCGTCTCCCAGCTGGGAACATCCCTGTGGAGCCAGGCTGCCATGACATTCTCAGGGTTCCCCATAGCCAGAAGTCATTTGGCCCAGGCGGTACCGCACCATGACCAGACCTGGCCCCACAAAAGGAAACGAGTGGCTCCGTCCTTCCCGTGGCCTTGATTTATATCCCCAATAACTTTCTGCTGCCATTTCTGTTCTTTATTGCCACCCTCCCTCGTACTCTTTCATAACATCATCATCATCATCCTGCAAGATGAAAGACATGTTCATCTAAGAAAAGGAGTATGCCCACATTCTTCCACTAAAATCCTATGTGTGTATGTTCAGCAAAACACAGGATTTTTATAAAGGGGATATTTCCCTTTTAATTGGTTTTTTGTAAAATTGTGTGCTATTTACAGACAAATTGGCTTACTTTCTTTAATGAAGTAACTTTTTAGTTACTTTTTTTTAATTAGTAACTTTTTTTAGTTACTTTTTAACTCTTGAAAAAATAGTACATTAAAAATGTGGGGGTATGAAACGAAAAATATAAATGTGTCATTAGAAAAGTTTTAAAACAAGTAATCCAATCTAAATGTAAGTTCCATTTTCTCCTGCATTTATAATTAGCAGTATTCAATACACTTCTTGTGTAGCAGCCTATATCATGAAAGGATGAATTTCATAGAGATTTATTAGCCCTAATAAACTTGTGGGACCTGCCAAAGCCTAGCATCCGTTGAAGGAGGAGTTTACCTTGGAGCACAAGAAAGGGCTCTGTTGAATAAATGACTGAGACGAGAGAAAGGCAGCCCCAACTTTCCTGTTCCAGTCCACAGGGTGGCAATATAGACAACACCTCCGAGCACCTGTGGATCGTATTGGAGCTGGTGTCACTGCTACTGTGGGTCCTCCAGAAAAAGGCACAGTGCCTTCCAAGGTCATTAGCCGTGCTATTACACTGATAAAGACATTTGAGCTAGATGCCAGACCAGCGTATATGCTTCTGCAAATATTTAACCACCGATAGATAACTAACAACCACTGGCACCTGGCATTACCAGAGCAAGATAAAATTCTTCATAGAGAGCATTTACTCAATGTGAGGCAATCAGGACTGTATTTTCAGATCGTGATAGAAGCTCTTTGCTCATGCAACTTAGCAGAGAGAAATTTTCAGTAGACCAGTTGCCACGTGACCACAACTAGATGTAGTAATTGAACTAAATAGGAGATATGACAGTGTTGCAGTTGAGACAACAGAAGGAAGGGATGCCATCCATGGAGACCTGGACAAGCTTGAGAAGTGGGCACATGAGAACATAATGAGTGTGGACAACTAGTCCAAGTGAAAGGTGCTGCACCTGGATCAGGGCAATCCCAAGCACAAATACAGGCTGGGTGGTGAATGGACAGAGAGCACCCCTGCGGAGAAGGACTGTAGGGATGTTGGTGGACAAAAACCTGGAGTTGAGCCAACAGTGTGCATTTGCAGCCCAGGAGATGAATCAACCAACTTCTTTATCAAAAAAGCATGACCAGCAGGCCAAAGGAGATCATTCTCCCCCGTATTCTGCGCTCATGAGTCACCACCTGCAGTACTGCATCCAGCTCTGGGGTACTCAGCAAAAGGAAGATGTGGACCTGTTGGAGCAAGTCCAGAGGTGTCCATAAAGATGATCAGAGAGCTGGAGCACCTCTCCTATGAAGACAGGGTGAGAGAGTTGGGGCTGTTCAGCTTGGAGAAGAGCAGGTTCCAGGGAGACCTTAGAGCACTTTCCAGTACTTAAAGGGACTACAAAGAAGCCAAAAAGGGACTTTTGACAGGGGAGTGATAAGACAAGTGGTAATGGCTTCAAAATTAAAGAGAGTATATTTAGATTAGATAACAGGAAGAAATTCTTCACTACAAGAGTGGTGAGGCACAGGGGCAGGTTGCACAGAGAAGTTGGGGATGACCCATCCACAAGCTGGGTGGGGGCTTTCAGCAGCTTGGTCTAGTGGAAGGTCTCCCTGCCAATGGCTGAGAGGTTGGAACTTTATGACCTTTGAGGTCCCTTCCAAAGCATTCTATGATTCTGTGATGACTCTGGGAACAAAGAACTAGGTAGAAATCTAATTATGATAGTAAGCCATGTTTGAAAGCAGAAATGGTGGTCTAAGGGGAGGTTGCTCAGGCAGTTCCTGAAGGATCAGTTTAGGAACAAGGTTTTTTCATTCTTCTACTAATGACTAAGGACAAAAAATAGTAGCATGGTAATTAAATGTTCCTGACACATTTGGAAGAATTGGGAATGCTGTAATAGTATCATTCAGGAAGAGCTGTGCAGCTCAATGCACTGGAGTAGCAGAAATGGAGTGAAATTGAACATACACTTTCAGCAACTTAGAAAAAGAAGTTCTGTCACAAGCTAGGAAATCCTTTGTTGGAATCGGTAAAGGAGAAGAAAGTTGCTGCTCCTGTGGTTATTCAGGAGATAGCACATCCAAGAACCTGACAGGGTCATGAAAAAGGCAAGTGCTATCACAAGGCAGACTGGGAGATATTTCAAGTCACATTAGGGAAATATTAATACCTATTACAAGGCCCAGGGAAAATCTGTATCGGCTACTGTGTATAGTTGGCCATGTGAAGGATGAAGATTGTTTTTGCAACTTTTCTATCCAAAGATATTGAACAACCTTTGGAATCAACTTTGAATAAACATGATAAGATTGCAAAGGGATGCTACGATGTGTTCACCTCTTTTTCCGGGGGCTGGACTTACAAGATCTCTCCTAGTTCTTTACTTTGACTACCCTGTATCACTGCATGCAATGAGCCTGTAGCTGACAACATTTCTTATGACATATACAGTGTTAGATTTTATATAGAGTCTTGAGTGACAAGTGACTTACCTTTTGAAAACAACAAGGTTCAAAAGGAAAAGTTTTGTTATGATTGTGCTGAAATAATGAGGCTAGGAATAGTATCTGTGATATTTGTTAACCACTGTCCTTTTTTTTTATTTTTGACCACTATATCTAGGGTCACCGAAAAGGTGAAGGGACCTTTGATTTCAAGCCCATTTATAAGACATTATGTTCTTCAGACCTTGTTCTGTACTGATTAGAGACATTGGGGTAATCAGATTATGCTTATGACTTTAAAGGTCAGATTTTATAATCCCTTTAATTCTTCATCCTTTTGGTCAGAACGTTTAGTAGAGTACTATCTATTACAGAGAAACATTTATTATGATACATACAATTTTGTGAGCATACACAACTGGAAACTGAATGTGATGGTGAGTCACAATCAGTTTATCTTCCTGATAAAAAATATGAAATCTCTTTATTTAGTCTGAGGCCAGTAGAATCCCACTATTCCTCATTTGCTAGGGCTATAGTTGTATTTAAGCGAGTTTAAACAGGGGTGTGGCAAGGGGTGTTACGTATCCTTATAGGCGATCAGGGTTTATAGCCAAATTATCTCCTGAATTACATTAGCTGAAATCAATGTATTCTACTGGATGAACAGAGTGTTCTGTAAAACCTTGGCAGATAAAGCATTAATAAGTGTCAGAGCTGACTTGGTCAATTGAATGATTTGCTGACGCTTCTTTTTACCACAAGCCTGCACTTACAAGTCCAGTGCCAAAGGTTCAGTATATATAGCTGAAGACAACAAATAGATGGTCTCTCTTTGAGCAGGGTTCTGACAAGCTGCCTTTCTCATTATTCCTCACTGGCAGCACTCTCAGGCAGGAAATTTAAAACATGGTGAAGCTGAAGCTGCCCAATCCTGGCCTGGAGGACAGGATACCTTCCCATGCTGAACTTGAGGTCCTTGAGAAAGAAGAGGCAGACTCCAGACCAAAATGGGACAACAAGGCGCAATATATGCTGACGTGTGTAGGGTTTTGTGTGGGCTTAGGAAATGTCTGGAGGTTCCCGTATCTCTGTCAGAGCCATGGAGGAGGTATGTCCTTAATACATCTTAACTAACCTTGGGTATAAACCAGGTTTAATCTCTCTCTTGGTAAGCAAATAATGGAATATGTTTAGAACTGTTCAGGTCCTGTGAGAACAGTGATGTTCTCTCTAGAAGAATGTATAACAGAGAAACTAATTTCATAGGTCATGATCACCCACTGAAGTCACATTAGTGATGGAAGAAAAGGAAGGGTCTGTTTTTATTTCAGGACACAGGACTGAACAAGTGAGTCTTCCACTGTCGTGTACATAGTTTATTTTCTCAATCTAAACCCAATGTTGCTTTACATACATACATACATACATACATACATACACACACACTATACAGATTTATGTATACATATA